>JAJNNQ010000321.1:0-48735 GCA_027886175.1 Phylloscopus collybita
GTTTTTGGGGTTTTTTTGGGGGTTTTTTTTTTGTTTTTTGTTTTTGTTTGTTTGTTTTTTGGTTTTGGTTTTGGTTTTTTGGGGTTTTTTTTTGGTTTTTTTTGGTTTTTTTGTGTTTTTTTTGTTTGTTTGTTTTTGTTTTTGTGGGTTTTTTTGGGTTTTTTTGTTTTTTTTTGGGGTTTTTTTGTGGGTTTTTTTGGTTTTTTTGGGTTTTTTTTTTTTGTGTGTGTGTGGTTTTGTGTTTTTTTTTTGGTTTGGTTTTTTTTTGGTTTTTTTGGTTTTTTTTCCTTTAGGAATAATTACAGCCAGGAATTTGCAAGTCTGATTTTCTCCCCCCCCCCCCCCCCCCCCCCCCGCTCATCTTCCTCCTCTGTGCCCTCCCCCTCCTCATCTTCCGAAAAAAAAAGAAAAAAGAAAAGAAAAAAAAATCCCAACAAAAAAACCAGGGTGAAATTGAAATTGATCTCCGGAGCTGGCCGGCTGTAATTTAATCAGCAAAGCCTCTCTCCTGGCATTCGCTTTTTTGGGTTTTTTTTCTTTTTTTTGATTTTTTTTTCCCCTTTTTTAACCCCGAAGTCCCAAATGAAACAGGAGGATGTCGGTGAGGGATCGGATCCGGTGCCAGAATCTCTCCCCAGCCCCTACGGAGCAGAAATGAGAGAAAAAAAATATTAAAAAAATTCGTTTATAACCCACTGGAGTGGGTAATAAAACACATGGATAGATATGCTATATAAAAATATGTATTGTCTATATAAACGTGCGTCACAGAAAATATTCGTCATATAAAACATAAATATGTGTTTACATCTTTTATGTTTTATAGTTAAATATATAAATATACAGATAAAAATAACATGGATTTATCTTTTATGTGATATTCTTACGTGACCTAAAATATAAAATAATATAAAAATAATATGGATTTATCTTTTATGTGATATCCTTACGTGACATAAAATATAAAATAATACAAAAATAATATGGATTTATCTTTTATGTGATATTCTTACGTGACATAAAATATAAAATAATATAAAAATAATATGGATTTCTCTTTTATGTGATATCCTTACGTGACATAAAATATAAAATAATACAAAAATAATATGGATTTATCTTTTATGTGATATCCTTACGTGACCTAAAATATAAAATAATACAAAAATAATATGGATTTCTCTTTTATGTGATATCCTTACGTGATATAAATTATAAAATAATATAAAAATAACATGAATTTATCTTTTATGTGATATTCTTACGTGACATAAAACATAAAATGATACAAAAATAATATGGATTTCTCTTTTATATGATATCCTTACGTGATATAAAATATAAAATAATATAAAAATAATATAAATTCATCTTTTATATGATATTCTTACGTGATGTAAATTATAAAATAATATAAATTATCTTCTTCAGGCAGCAGAGCCGTGCCCGGGCTGGATCCCTCCTGCCTCCTCTGGGTTTGTAAAATTCCACGTGGAATAAGGGAGCTCATTTGCATTTTGGGGCGTTTGTAATTCTATTAGCATTGTGATCGTTGCGTTGTAATTAATTTGTAATTAATTAGCAGCGTAAAAACAACGCGAGCTGGTCTTGCCAGGTTTGTGTTTTATTTTATTTTATTTTGTTTTATTTATTTTTGTTTTTTTTTTTTTCCCTGCCAAAGTTCCCTTCTCCTCAGCCCAGGGTGGGCTATATATACTATAATAAGATATAATATACTATAATAAGATATAATATACTATAATAAGATAGAATATAATAAAATGTGGTGGTTTTAAGTCGAGGGAAATCCCAGCACAGTTTAAGGTTTCCTTCAAGGGTTTTAATTTAAGGATTCATTCAAAGATTTTAATTTAAGGATTCATTCAAGGGTTTTGATTAAAGGTTTTATTCAAGGGTTTTGATTTAAGGATTCATTCAAAGGTTTTAATTTAAGGATTCATTCAAGGGTTTTGATTTGAGGTTTTATTCAAGGGTTTTCATATAAGGTTTTATTCAAGGGTTTTCATATAAGGTTTTATTCAAAGGTTTTAACTTAAGGTTTCATTCAAAGGTTTTAATTTAAGGTTTCATTCAAAGTTTTTAACTTAAGGTTTCATTCAAAGGTTTTAATTCAAGATTTCGTTCAAGGGTTTTAATTTAAGGCTTCGTTTAAGTTTTAATTCAATTCACTGAAGCTGGTGCTGCTCCCCTGCCCTTTGGAATCATGGAATTTTCTCTGGAATCATGGAATATCCTCTGCAATCGTGGAATTTCCTCTGCAATCATGGAATTTCCTCTGGAAGCACCCAACGCCTCGGGATTTTGGGGTTTTTTTTTGTTTTGTTTCTCACCTGTTTGTATTCCCGCAGCTCTTTGGGTGCACAGCTCTGAACTCCACGCTCAGCTGCAGAGCCTCCAGAGCCGTGGAGAAGAAGAAGCCACGACCCTAAAATCTCCATTTTTGCTTTCTTTATATCTCTATATTTATATATTTATATCTCTATATTCCTGCATTCTAAACCCTTTCAGTTCAGGGTTGAGCAGTGTCAGCTGCAGCTGCCCCGCTCTGCTCAGACACAACAATTCCTCCCCAGGCCGGGCAGCCAAGGACACCTCCCTGCCTCAGGCCCTGGGAAATGTACCTGAAGACCCTACAATAAATAAATAAAAAAAAAAAATTAAAAATAGAATTAAGTAGAAATAAATAGAAATAAATAGAAATAAATAGAAATAAATAGAAATAGGTAGAAATAAATAGAAATAAATATACATAAACTGCCCCTGGGTGTGATTTGCCTGCCCTAAATGTACCTGAAAGTCCTACAATAAATAAAAATTAAAAAATAAATAGAATTAAGTAGAATTAAATAGAAATAGGTAGAAATAAATAGAAATAAATAAAACAAATAGAAATAAATAGATATCAGCTGCCCCTGGGTGTGATTTGCCTGCCCGAAATGTACCTGAAGGCCCTACAATAACTAAAAAAAATTTTTTAAACATAAAATTAAGTAGAACTAAATAGAAAAAAATGGAAATAAATAGAAATAAATAGAATTAAATAGAAATAGGTAGAAATAAATAGAAATAAATAAAACAAATAGAAATAAATAGACATCAACTGCCCCTGGGTGGGATTTGCCTGCCCGAGATGTACCTGAAGGCCCTACAATAAATAAAAAAAATTTTTTAAACATAAAATTAAGTAGAACTAAATAGAAAAAAATGGAAATAAATAGAAATAAATAGAATTAAATAGAAATAGGTAGAAATAAATAGAAATAAATAGAATTAAATAGAAATAGGTAGAAATAAATAGAAATAAATAAAACAAATAGAAATAAATAGACATCAACTGCCCCTGGGTGGGATTTGCCTGCCCGAAATGTACCTGAAGGCCCTACAATAAATAATTATTTTTTTTTTAAATAGAATTAAGTAGAATTAAATAGAATTAAATAGAAATATATAGAAATAAATAGAAATAGGTAGAAATAAATAGAAATAAATAGAAATAAACTGCCCCTGGGTGTGATTTGCGTGCCCGAAATGTACCTGAAGGCCCTACAATAAATAAAAATTAAAAAGAATTAAGTAGAATAAATAAAATTAAATAGAAATAAATAGAAATAGGTAGAAATAAATAGAAATAAATAAAACAAATATACATAAACTGCCTCTGGGTGGGATCTGCCTGCCCGAGATGTACCTGAAGGCCCTCGAACGGACATTTATTTACCCGAGAAACAGAAACAAATCGCTTTTTATCCCTTTCTTTCGGCCCCGCCGGTTGTTCAGGGGGAGCCCCGAACGCTTCGCCCCTCCCGCCGCCTCCGGCGCCCCCTGGCGGCAGCGGGGGGCACCGACAGCGGTCCCGGTGTCACCGCCACAGGGGACAGCGACACCGCGCCGCTCTTTGCCACCTCTGCCTGCCCTCAGGGGACACACGGACAGCGGGACACACGGACAGCGGGACACGGCCCCGAATTCCTGCTCCGTGTCCCGGGGGGTCCCTCACCCCCCAAATCCCGGGGGTCCCGTCCTGGCCACGCCCCCGCCCCATCTGACCCCACCCATAATTAGGCACGCGCATGCGCACAAAAAAACGCGTGACCGAGAGCGGACTTCAACTCCCGTGATGCCCCGCGCGGCGAGCGGGGCGGTGGGGCGGTGCCGCGCGCTGATTGGGCGCTGTGGGCGGTGCCGCGCGCTGATTGGGCGCGGCTGAGGTTTGAACAGGCGCGCGGCGGGCCCCGCCCTCTGGCGGACGGCGGCGGAGCAGCAGAACAGCGTGAGTGGGGGGGGGTACGGCCCGGGGGGATTTGGGGCAATTTGGGGGGCCCGAGGGGGGATTTGGGGGGCTGAGACACTCCCAGGGAGCCGGGGTGAGCCCGGCGAGGAGGAGGAGAGGCAGGGAGCCCTGAGGGCCGCGGGTGGGGGGAGCGGAGGGTGAAGGCCGCGGGAGGCCTGAGGGGTTGGGGGGGGGGGGGTCTGGGCCTCTCTGAGGGGCAAGGGGTGGGGGTGGGGACCCCCGATGGGGCTGAGATTGGGGCGTCAGAAATTGGGGCTGTGGGACTTAAGGGGGCTGGAGAGTGGGGCTGGGGGCTTAAGAGGGGAAAGGAATTGGTCTGGAGACCCCCAGTGGGGCTGAGATTGGGGCTGGGGGTCCCTGGGGTATCAGAAATTGGGGCTGGGGGTCCCTGGGGTATCAGGAATTGGGGCTGGGGGTCCCTGGGGTATCAGAGATTGGGGCTGGGGGTCCCTGGGGTATCAGGAATTGGGGCTGGGGGTGCTCTGGGGTATCAGGAATTGGGGCTGGGGGTCCCTGGGGTATCAGGAATTGGGGCTGGGGGTGCTCTGGGGTATCAGAAATTGGGGCTGGGGGTCCCTGGGGTATCAGGAATTGGGGCTGGGGGTGCTCTGGGGTATCAGAGATTGGGGCTGGGGGTCCCTGGGGTATCAGGAATTGGGGCTGGGGGTCCCTGGGGTATCAGAGATTGGGGCTGGGGGTCCCTGGGGTATCAGGAATTGGGGCTGGGGGTCCCTGGGGTATCAGGAATTGGGGCTGGGGGTTCCTGGGGTATCAGAGATTGGGGCTGGGGGTCCCTGGGGTATCAGAGATTGGGGCTGGGGGTCCCTGGGGTATCAGGAATTGGGGCTGGGGGTCCCTGGGGTATCAGGAATTGGGGCTGGGGGTCCCTGGGGTATCAGGAATTGGGGCTGGGGGTGCTCTGGGGTATCAGAAACTGGGGCTGGGGGTCCCTGGGGTATCAGGAATTGGGGCTGGGGGTCCCTGGGGTATCAGGAATTGGGGCTGGGGGTCCCTGGGGTATCAGAGATTGGGGTTGGGGGTCCCTGGGGTATCAGAGATTGGGGTTGGGGGTCCCTGGGGTATCAGAAATTGGGGCTGGGGGTGCTCTGGGGTATCAGAGATTGGGGCTGGGGGTGCTCTGGGGTATCAGAAATTGGGGCTGGGGGTCCCTGGGGTATCAGGAATTGGGGCTGGGGGTGCTCTGGGGTATCAGAAATTGGGGCTGGGGGTGCTCTGGGGTATCAGGAATTGGGGCTGGGGGTGCTCTGGGGTATCAGAAATTGGGGCTGGGGGTGCTCTGGACCGCTGAGGGGGCAGAGTGGGGCTGGGGGCCTCTGTGGGTTGGGGGTTCTGGGGGTCCCACAGCTCCCCTTGCCCCCCCCCAGCCCCGCATCCCATCGAAGGCTCTCAGGAGAAGCCCCCGGGATGGGCGGGCAGGATGAGCGGGAGGGAAAGGACGGAAGCGCGGAGGGCTGGGCCGGCATCGAGGAGCGCCTGGAGAAGCTGCGGGTGAGCTGGGGAGGGGCTGCGGGGGCGCTGATCCCTCCTCTCCTCAGGAAAACCTCGGGATCCTGCTGGGGAGACCTGTGGGGAATTCGGGGCTGGGGGCTGACTCCTGTGCCCACAAAAACCCCTGGGTCCCACAGTGGGACCTCCGAGGGGCTCTGAGCTGGTTCTGCCTGATCCTGAATCCCTCTTTTCCCAGGAAATGACCCTCGAGGGGCTCTGCCCTGATCCCAAATCCCTCTTCTCCCCAGGAAATGACCCTCGAGGGGCTCTGCCCTGATCCCAAATCCCTTTTTTCCCAGGAAATGACCCTCCAAGGGCTCTGCCCTGATCCCAAATCCCTCTTTTCCCAGGAAATGACCCTCCAGGGGCTCTGCCCTGATCCCAAATCCCTCTTTTCCCAGGAAATGACCCTTGAGGGGCTCTGCCCTGATCCCAAATCCCTCTTTTCCCAGGAAATGACCCTCGAGGGGCTCTGCCCTGATCCCAAATCCCTCTTTTCCCAGGAAATGACCCTTGAGGGGCTCTGCCCTGATCCCAAATCCCTCTTTTCCCAGGAAATGACCCTCCAAGGGCTCTGCCCTGATCCCAAATCCCTCTTTTCCTAGGAAATGACCCTCCAGGGGCTCTGCCCTGATCCCAAATCCCTCTTCTCCCAGGAAATGACCCTCCAGGGGCTCTGCCCTGATCCCAAATCCCTTTTTTCCCAGGAAATGACCCTCCAAGGGCTCTGCCCTGATCCCAAATCCCTCTTTTCCCAGGAAATGACCCTCCAGGGGCTCTGCCCTGATCCCAAATCCCTCTTCCCCCCAGGAAATGACCCTCCAGGGGCTCTGCCCTGATCCCAAATCCCTCTTTTCCCAGGAAATGACCCTCCAGGGGCTCTGCCCTGATCCCAAATCCCTCTTTTCCCAGGAAATGACCCTCCAGGGGCTCTGCCCTGATCCCAAATCCCTCTTCCCCCCAGGAAATGACCCTCCAGGGGCTCTGCCCTGATCCCAAATCCCTCTTCTCCCAGGAAATGACCCTCGAGGGGCTCTGCCCTGATCCCAAATCCCTCTTTTCCCAGGAAATGACCCTCCAGGGGCTCTGCCCTGATCCCAAATCCCTCTTCCCCCCAGGAAATGACCCTCGAGGGGCTCTGCCCTGATCCCAAATCCCTCTTTTCCCAGGAAATGACCCTCCAGGGGCTCTGCCCTGATCCCAAATCCCTCTTTTCCCAGGAAATGACCCTTGAGGGGCTCTGCCCTGATCCCAAATCCCTCTTTTCCCCCCAGGAAAGCCTCCGGGGTCGCTCTGCCTCTCATTCCCGCCGCGTCCAGGCGTGCGACCGCGCCCTGCGCACCTGCGTGGAGCAGCTGGCCCGGCCCGGGGGGCTGCCAGCCCACGGCTCCCAGCTGCTGACCCTGACCCAGGAAGCCGCCCAGAGCTACCTGAGCCTGGTCCCCGAGCCCCCTCACCTGTACCTGGAGAAGATCCTGTTCCACGCGCTGCGCAACGCCGCCGGCTGGGCGGGGCCGCCCGCCTGGAGCTTGGCCGAGCTGCTGCGGGCACGGCTGCGGCGCTGCCGCCCCGACGGCGACTGGGCCAACGTCACCTGCGGCAGCTTCGGCCTCCTCTGGAGATCTGCATCCTCTCTGGCCGGGCCCGAGAGGCCTCGTGAGGAGGGCAGGGCGGTGCTGAGCGCCAGGCTCCGCGCCCTGCGCTTCCTGCTGCTGCTGGATTGCCGGCAGGGCCAGGCTCGGGAGTCATTCCAGCCTCCCTTCTTCACCTCGCAGAGCGCCCAGCACGCCGCCGCTGCCGCCGCTCTCTACCAGGCCGAGAGAGCCCCGTGCCCGCTCTTCCTGGCCAGGCAGATCCGGGAGGTGCTGCTGGAGACGCTGCGGGAGGAGGCGCCGCAGCCTCCGGACCTGCCCGGCTCCCTCTGCTTCCTGGAGCTGACGCTGGAGCGCTGCCGCCACCTCTGCCGGGCGCGGCGGCCCCGCGAGGCTCTGGACGCCCTGCAGGACTGCAAAGGGTTTTTGGGAGCTGGGAATTCTCTGGGAGCCCCTCTGGAGCTGCTGGAGGCCGGGATCCAGCTCAGCAGGGCGCTGGTTAAAGGCGGGGCTGGCGTGGGGGCCGTGGGGTCGGCTCTGAGCCGGGCGGGAGCGGCGCTGGCGGCGGAATGTTCCGGAAGGATTCTCCGGGTGCTGGTGGAGAGCTCCCAGTTCGTGCTGGCGCAGCTGGGGGAGGTGCTGAGGAGGAGCAGGGAGCTGCCCCTCGGCCTCCAGGAGCTTCCAGGGATCTGCGGCTTCTCCCAGGGCCACGGGCGGGCGCTGAGGCGGCTGCTGGCTCAGGTGAGGAGGAGGAAGAGGAGGAGGAGGAGGAGCAGGGATGTGGGAGCAGCTCCGGGATCAGGATTCCCTGGAATCCCTCGGGGTCACTCCATGCTGCTCCTGACCCTAGCAGCAGCTCCTGGAGTTTGGGGAGTCCCAAATTTCACCTTTCTCCATCCCAGCAGCAGCTCCTGAACCCCTGCATCTCACTTTTCCCCTTCCCTGCCCTTCCTGGACCCCAGATCCCACTTTTCCTTTTCCCCTGCCCTTCCTGGACCCCAGATCCCACTTTTCCTTTTCCCCTGCCCTTCCTGGACCCCAGATCCCACTTTTCCCCTTCCCTGCCCTTCCTGGACCCCAGATCCCACTTTTCCTTTTCCCCTGCCCTTCCTGGGTCCGTTCTCATCTTCAGTAGAAGCTCCTGGACCTCCAAATCCCATTTTCCCCCATTCCCAGGTCCCTCCTGACTCTGTCCAGGAGCAGGTGATGGTGAAGCAGCTGCTGTTCCACAGCCTCCAGCTCTTCTCCAACGCCATCCACGAAATATTCCAGCGTTCCCAGGTACCCCAGGGAACAGATCCGCATCCCTCGGGGGGCTGGGAGCCTCTCCTGTGGCATTTGGGGATGGAGCCACTCTGGGAGCCTTTCCCATGGGATTTGGGGCTGGAATTTTGGGGTGGAGGCACTCTGGGAGCCTTTCCCCTGGGATGTGGGGTTGGAATTTGGGGATTGAGGTGCCCTGAAGGGGTTCTGGAAGCTTCTCTCGTGGGATGTGAGGCTGGAATTCGACATTGAAGTGCCCTGGGGGGTTCTGGGGGTGCTGGGACCTTTTCCCAAGGGATTTGGGGCTGGAATTTTGGGGATTGAGGGGTCACGGGGGGGTCCCACTGACCTGTGGTGTCCCCGCAGCCCTCGGAGTGGCCAGAGCTGGCACAGGTGACCTCAAGCTGTGTCCAGAGCATCACCTGGATGCTGGAGGGGCTGGAGGGGCTGCCCGAGGCCGAGAGGGACAAATTCTTTGATGTCACCGGTCAGTGCCACCAGCTGTCCCCATCCCCAGTGGTCAGTGCCACCCCAGGGCTGCGTGTCCACATCCTGGCCGTCCATCTGTGTCTGGGGGGTCGGGATCAGCTCTGGCCAAGGAGGGGTCACTCCGGTGTCCCCTCCCTGTCCCGTTGGTCACTCTGGCCCCTCCGGACACAGCTACAGCCACCTTCCGCCTGGGCCAGGCCTTCCAGAGCCGGAACGTTCCGGAAGCGGCCGGAGCCGTGTGTGAGCCCTTCTGCCGGGCAGTGCTGGCCTGGAACAGCTACGGCTGGACTGGAGTGCCACCGGAGCGGGTACCGGGGGCACGGGGGGGAATGGGGACACTGGGGGGAATGGGGGTGCTGGGGACACTGGGGGTGCTGGGGACACTGGGGGTGCTGGGGACAATGGGGACACGGGGGATCCCAGGACCCTTGCTCACACTGGGATCCCGATGTTCCCAGTCCCTGCTCACTCTGGGATCCCGATGTTCCCAATCCCTGCTCACGCTGGGATCCCGATGTTCCCAATCCCTGCTCACGCTGGGATCCCGATGTTCCCAATCCCTGGGATCCCGATGTTCCCAATCCCCGCTCACTCTGGGATCCCGATGTTCCCAATCCCTGGGATCCCGATGTTCCCAGTCCCTGCTCACGCTGGGATCCCGATGTTCCAAATCCCTGGGATCCCGATGTTCCCAATCCCTGGGATCCCGATGTTCCCAATCCCCACTCACGCTGGGATCCCGATGTTCCCAATCCCTGGGATCCCGATGTTCCCAGTCCCTGCTCACTGTGGGATCCCGATGTTCCCAATCCCTGCTCACTCTGGGATCCCGATGTTCCCAATCCCTGCGATCCCGATGTTCCCAATCCCCGCTCACGCTGGGATCCCGATGTTCCCAATCCCTGCGATCCCGATGTTCCCAATCCCCTTTCCCGGTGCAGCTCCACAGGTGCTTCCGGCTGCAGGTGGAGAGCTGGCGCTGCCGGGGGCGGCCGCGGCGCGCGCTGGAGGCCGTGGCACAGTGGCTGCTGGCCCTGGGGACACATTGCCAACGTCCCCAGGGAGTGGGGACACCTTCCCAGCACTGCCAGCCCATCCCGGGCCGGGCTGGCTCCCTGGTGGCCGAGGTGGTGGCGCTCTGGGCCAGGATCAAGACGGAGGCGGCCAAACAGGGAGAGGAGGAGCTGCGGCTGCGGTGAGGGGGATTTGGGATCGGGAAGATTGGGATGGAGAATTCGGAGAGGAGGATTGGGATGGGGGAGAGTTTGGAGGGGAGGGGAGATTAGGATTGGAATGGAGTGGAGGGATGGGGATGGGGATGGGATGGGATGGGAGGGGGTGGGATGGGGATGGGGATGGGATGGGGATTGGGATGGGGATGGGGATGGGATGGGGATGGGATGGGGCGGGATGGGAGGGGGTGGGATGGGATGGGGATGGGATGGGAGGGGATGGGATGGGATGGGATGGGATGGGGATAGGATGGGGATTGGGATGGGATGGGGATGGGATGGGATGGGATGGGGGTATCAGGAGCCCGCTGGGGAAGGTGGAATGGGGTTGGAGCTTTCTCCCATCCCATCATCCATAACCCCATCCAAAGCCCGGCGTTTCTCTGACCCCAATGCCATTCCCCAGGACTCTGCGGGATGCCCTGGAGTCCCAATCCCATTCCCAGTCCCTGTCTGGGGACACGCTGCTCTTCCTGCTGCTGGCCGAGCTCCAGGCCTACAAATCCCTGCGGGGCCCCACGGGGCCGGAGCGCTACAACGTCCTGTGCGACCTGCTGGGGCTGTGGGACCCCGAGGGAGCCTGGAGCCCCCCGGGAGCCCCCCGGGATCCCTCGGGAGGGCCGGACCCCGGCCGGAGCCTGCCCAGGGCGGCGGCGCTGCTGGAGCTGGGGCAGCTGCTCTGCAGCCACAGCTTCGCCCTCTACACCGACTGGTGAGTGCTGCCAGCCCGTCCTGATCCCAGTCCTGATCCCAGTCCTCCATCCCAGTCCTCCATCCCAGTCCTCCATCCCAGTCCTCCATCCCAGTCCTGATCCCATTCCTCCATCCCAGTCCTGTTCCCTTTCCTCCATCCCAATCCTGATCCCATTCCTCCATCCCAATCCTGATCCCATTCCTCCATCCCAATCCTGATCCCATTCCTCCATCCCAGTCCTGATCCCAGCCCTGATCCCATTTCTCCATCCCAGCCCTGATCCCATTTCTCCATCCCAGCCCTGATCCCATTTCTCCATCCCAGCCCTGATCCCATTCCTCCATCCCAGTCCTGATCCCTTTCCTCCATCCCAGTCCTGATCCCATTCCTCCATCCCAGTCCTGATCCCATTCCTCCATCCCAGTCCTGATCCCATTCCTCCATCCCAACCTCTCATCCCATCCCAGTCCTGATCCCGATCCCAGTTTTCCATCCCCTTTCTCCATCCTAATCCTCATCCCATCCCAGTCCTGATCCCATTTCTCCATCCTAGCCTCTCATCCCATTCCCCTGCTTCCAAGGCTCCCTGTCCCAATCCTGATCCCAATCCCAAATTTCCCAATCCCCCCATTCCCATGATTTTGGGGATCAGTTCCCAGGATTTTGGGGATCAATTCCCGGGATTTTGGGAATCCCTTTCCCCGCAGCTCTGCCCTGGATGCTGTCCAGGAAGCCCTGAGGCTGCTGGAGTCTCTGTCCCAGAATTCCCAAACCTGCAATTCCCGAATCCGGGATCAGCTCCTGGATGAGCGCGCCCAGGCCCTGCTCTGGCTCCACATCTGCACCCTCGAGGCCCTCATGGAAAAGGTGGGTGGGGTTTTCCTGGGATTCAGGGAATTCCTGCCATTCCCAGCCCATCCCAAACCCTTCCCGAGGGTGATTTTCCCCAGGATTTTTGGGACACCCACATTGCCCAGTCTGATTTCTCAGGATTTGGGGAATTCCTGCCATTCCCAGCCCATCCCAAACCCTTCCCGGGGTTGATTTTCCCCGGGATTTTTGGGACACCCAAGTTTCCCAGGATTCTGGGAATTCCTGGCATTCCCAATCCCATCCCAAACCCTTCCTGGGGGTGATTTTCCCAGGATTTTTGGGACACCCAAGTTTCCCAGAGGGATTTTGGGAATCCCTGGCATTCCCAGCCCATCCCAAACCCTTCCTGGGGTTGATTTCCCAGGATTTTGGGAATTCCTGCCATTCCCAGCCCATCCCAAACCCTTCCCGAGGGTGATTTTCCCAGGATTTTTGAGACACCCAAGTTTCCCAGAGGGATTTTGGGAATCCCTGGCATTCCCAGCACATCCCAAACCCTTCCTGGGGTCGATTTTCCCCGGATTTTTGGGACACCCAAGTTTCCCAGAGCGATTTCACAGGATTCTGGGAATTCCTGCCATTCCCAGCACATCCCAAACCCTTCCTGGGGTTGATTTTCCCCGGGATTTTTGAGACACCCAAGTTTCCCAGAGGGATTTTGGGAATTCCTGCCATTCCCAGCCCATCCCAAACCCTTCCCGGGGTTGATTTTCCCCGGGATTTTTGGGACACCCAGATTCCCCAGGGGCCAATTTACCTGGGATTTTTGGGACACCCAAGTTTCCCAGAGGGATTTCCCAGGATTTTGGGAATCCCTGCCATTCCCAGCCCATCCCAAACCCTTCCCGAGGGTGATTTTCCCAGGATTTTTGAGACACCCAAGTTTCCCAGAGGGATTTTGGGAATCCCTGGCATTCCCAGCCCATCCCAAACCCTTCCTGGGGTTGATTTCCCAGGATTTTGGGAATTCCTGCCATTCCCAGCCCATCCCAAACCCTTCCTGGGGTTGATTTTCCCCGGGATTTTTGGGACACACAAGTTTCCCAGAGGGATTTTGGGAATCCCTGGCATTCCCAGCCCATCCCAAACCCTTCCTGGGGTTGATTTTCCCCGGGATTTTTGGGACACCCAAGTTTCCCAGAGGGATTTCCCAGGATTTTGGGAATCCCTGGCATTCCCAATCCCTGGCCCTGGCAGAGCCTGGCCCGGGAGCGGCGCGGGCGCCTCGGGAGCGCGGAGCTGCCGGATGCCGAGGGAGAGCGGCCGGAGGCGCCGGACGGGATCCGCTGCAGCCTCAGCTCCGACAGCGGTGAGGGATCCCTGGGATCTGCCAGGGAATTCCTGGGAGCAGTGGGAATTCTGGAGGCCTTGGGAAATGGGATTTTTGGGATGAGGGAGGCCTCTGGAATTTGGGATGAGGAGGAAGAGAAGGGGAGGGAGTTTGGGATGAAGAGAAGAGAGTTTGGAGTGATGAAGAGGAAGGAGAGGATTTTGGGATGAAGAGGAGAAGAAGGAATGAGGGGGTTTTGGGAGGATTTGGGAGGATGAGGAAGAGGAAGGAGAGAATTTGGGAAGAAGAGGAAGAGGTTTTGCCAGGATTCCTGGGATCCCCGGGAAGGGTTTTGGGGTTTATCCAAGGATTTTTCCCTCTTCCCAGTTATCCTCCCTGGAAGGTCAGGAAAAAGCTTTTCCAGGAGCAGTGATGAGGTGTTTTTTTTTTTGGGATGGATGAGGATCCTGGAAGGTTGGGAAGAGATTTTTTTGGGGATTCTGGAAGCTTGGGAAGAGATTTTTTTGGGGATTCTGGAAGGTTGGGAAGAGATTTTTTTTGGGATTCTGGAAGGTTGGGAAGAGATTTTTTTTTTGGGGATTCTGGAAGGTTGGGAAGAGATTTTTTTGGGGATTCTGGAAGGTTGGGAAGAGATTTTTTTGGGGATCCTGGAAGGTTGGGAAGAGATTTTTTTGGGGATTCTGGAAGGTTGGGAAGAGATTTTTTTGGGGATTCTGGAAGGTTGGGAAGAGATTTTTTTGGGATCCTGGAAGGTTAGGAAGAGATTTTTTTTGGGATTCTGGAAGGTTGGGAAGAGATTTTTTTGGGGATTCTGGAAGGTTGGGAAGAGATTTTTTTGGGGATCCTGGAAGGTTGGGAAGAGATTTTTTTGGGGATCCTGGAAGGTTGGGAAGAGATTTTTTTGGGGATTCTGGAAGGTTGGGAAGAGATTTTTTGGGATTCTGGAAGGTTGGGAAGAGATTTTTTTGGGGATTCTGGAAGGTTGGGAAGAGATTTTTTTGGGGGGGATCCTGGAAGGTTGGGAAGAGATTTTTTTTGGGATTTTGGAAGGTTGGGAAGAGATTTTTTTGGGGGGGATCCTGGAAGGTTGGGAAGAGATTTTTTTGGGATTCTGGAAGGTTGGGAAGAGATTTTTTTTTTTTGGGGATCCTGGAAGGTTGGGAAGAGATTTTTTTGGGGATTCTGGAAGGTTGGGAAGAGATTTTTTTTTTGGGATTCTGGAAGGTTGGGAAGAGATTTTTTTTTTTGGGAACCTGGCAGATTGGGAAGGGGTTTTTGGGATCCTGGTGGATGGAGAGGAGGATTTTTGGAACCCTGATGGATTGAGAAGGGATTTTTTTTTTTTGGGATGCTGGTGGATTGGGAAGAGGATTTTTGGGATGCTGGAAGGTCAGGAAGAGCCTTCCCAGGAGCACCGCCCAGGTTTTGTGGGAAGCAGGAGACCCTGCCAGGACGGGAATGACTTTTCCAAGATCACCCCTGCTTTGGGAACAGCTTTTTCTGTTTTGGGATTGCACCCCCAGCTCTCTCCAAACCCTTGGACGAAGCCTTTTCCCTGTGGAAGCAGCTGCTGGAACATCCTGGAATTCCCGAGGTGCGCAGCCCGGAGCAAACCGTGAGCTCCCTGCAGCTGCTGGCCGCGCTCTACCGGCTCCAGGGAAAGGTGAGCTCCAGTTATCCTGGAATTCCCAGTTATCCCGGGGATTCCCAGTTATCCTGGAATTCCCAGTTATCCCAGGGGTTCCCAGTTATCCCGGGGATTCCCAGTTATCCCAGGGGTTCCCAGTTATCCCGGGGATTCCCAGTTATCCCGGGGGTTCCCAGTTATCCCGGGGATTCCCAGTTATCCCGGGGGTTCCCAGTTATCCCAGGGATTCCCAGTTATCCCGGGGGTTCCCAGTTATCCCGGGGGTTCCCAGTTATCCCGGGGGTTCCCAGTTATCCTGGAATTCCCAGTTATCCCGGGGATTCCCAGTTATCCAGGGATTCCCAGTTATCCCAGGGGTTCCCAGTTATCCTGGAATTCCCAGTTATCCCGGGGATTCCCAGTTATCCAGGGATTCCCAGTTATCCCGGGGGTTCCCAGTTATCCTGGGGGTTCCCAGTTATCCTGGGGGTTCCCAGTTATCCCAGGGATTCCCAGTTATCCAGGGATTCCCAGCCAATCCCGGGGTTCCCAGTTATCCCAGGGATTCCCAGTTATCCCAGGGATTCCCAGTTATCCCGGGGGTTCCCAGCCAATCCCAGGATTCACAGTTATCCTGGAATTCCCAGTTATCCCGGGGATTCCCAGTTATCCCGGGGATTCCCAGTTATCCCGGGGGTTCCCAGCCAATCCCAGGATTCCCAGTTATCCCAGGGATTCCCAGCCAATCCCAGGATTCCCAGTTATCCCTGAGAGCCCTGACACAGAGGGAGGGAATTCAGGATGAGGAGGAAGAGAAGGGGAGGGAGTTTGGGATGAAGAGAAAAGAGTTTGGAGTGATGAAGAGGAAGGAGAGGATTTTGGGATGAAGAGGAGAAGGAGGAATGAGGGGGTTTTGGGAGGATGAGGAAGAGGAAGGAGAGAATTTGGGAAGAAGAGGAAGAGGTTTTGCCAGGATTCCTGGGATCCCCGGGAAGGCTTTTGGGGTTGATCCAAGGATTTTTTCCCTCTTCCCAGCCCATCCAAGCCCTGGAGAGTTTCCTGCTGCTCCGATCCCTGTGCCGGAGGCTCGGGGATCCTTTGGGCAGGGCCCATTCCCTGTGCCACATCACCCGGATCCTGCTGCAGCTGGAATGTCCTTCCCAGGCCCAGGTAAACCTGGGAATGTCCTCCCCAAACCCAGGGAAATTTGGGATTAACCCTTGAGATGGGGGAATTCCTAAATTTCCTAAAATCCTGGGAAAATCACCCCCAGGAAGGGCTTGGGGGCATCCAGGGAAATCCCCCAAATCCCAGGAAAAGGATGTGGGAGCTCCCTGGTGTCCCAAAAATCCCAAAAATCACCCCCAGGGATGGGGTTTGGGGGGTGCTGGTGCTGATCCAGGTGTGGCATTCCCAGGTTTTCCTGGAGGAGTTGGAGCTGTGCCTGGGGGAGGACGAGGGCAGCGAGGATTCCCGGCTGCTCCTGCGGCATTCCCGGCTCCTGCTGCGCAGCCACCTCTGCTGCCTCCAGAGAAACGTAAAACAGGGGGGGTTTTCCCAAAAAAAAAATAGGGATAGGGAACTTGGGATAAGGGGAATGGGATGGGGGAGCCCCCAGTGATCCCAGTTTTTCCTCTTTTCATCTGGTTTTTTTTTTCTGGGTTTTTTTTCTGGGTTTTTCCCCATTTTTCACCCATTTTTTTCCCCGTTTTTCCCAGCAGATCAGGGCATGTCCCTGCTGCTGGAAAGGGGATGGGATTGGGATGGGATGACCTCCTGTGATCCCTGAATCCTGGGGTTTTTTCCCATTTTTTTTCTCTTTTTCCCCATTTTTTTCCTGTTTTTCCAGGCAGAGCAGGGCATGGCCCTGCTGCTGGAAGGGGATTTGGGATAGGGAATGGGATAGAAAGATGAGATGGGATCAGATTACCCCCTGTGATCCCTAAATCCCATTTTCCCTGGGTTTTTTCCCATTTTTCCAGGCGGATCAGGCCGTGACCCTGCTGCTGGCTGGGGATTGGGTTGGGATGGGATAAAAGGACTGGGCTGATGATGGGATTGGGATGCTGGAATTGTGATGGGATGACCTCCTGTAATCCCTGAATCCTGGTTTTTTCCCATTTTTTTTTCTTCTTTTCCCATTTTTTTCCTGTTTTTCCAGGCAGATCAGGCCCTGGGGATTGGGTGGGAATGGGATAAAAGGACTGGGCTGATGATGGGATTGGGATGCTGGAATTGTGATGGGATTGCCTCCTGTGATCCCTAAATCCTGTTTTCCCTGGGGTTTTCCCCATTTTTCCCGGCAGATCAGGGCATGTCCCTGCTGCTGGAAAGGGGATGGGATTGTGATGGGATGACCTCCTGTGATCCCTGAATCCTGGTTTTTTCCCATTTTTTTTCTTCTTTTCCCATTTTTTTCCAGTTTTTCCAGGCAGATCAGGCCCTGCTGCTGGCTGGGGATTGGGTTGGGATGGGATAAAAGGACTGGGCTGATGATGGGATTGGGATGCTGGAGTTGTGATGGGCTCGCCTCCTGTGATCCCTAAATCCCGTTTTCCCGGGGTTTTTTCCCATTTTTCCAGGCGGATCAGGCCGTGGCCCTGCTGCTGGAGGCCCTGCAGGAGCCACGGGCCCAGAGGGCCACCAGGGCCTGGTTCCTGGTGCAGGCCCAGGGGCTGCAGGTGGTGGCCACAATCCTGGAGCTGCCCCCGGCTCGGCTGCCAGCGCCGCTCCGGGAGCGCGTCCGGGAGCTGGGTCAGCAACGGGGTCGGCTGGGGAGGGGAGAGAGAGAGGGGGAAATGGGATTGGGAGAGAGGGGGAAAATGGGATTGGGATTGGGGAGAGAGAGGGAAATGGGATTGGGATTGGGGAGAGAGGGGGAAATGGGATTGGGATTGGGGAGAGAGGGGATTGGGATTGGGATTGGGATTGGGGAGAGAGGGGGAAATGGGATTGGGATTGGGGGGAGAGAGGGGGAAATGGGATTGGGATTGGGGGGAGAGAGGGGATTGGGATTGGGGAGAGAGGGGGAAATGGGATTGGGATTGGGGAGAGAGGGGATTGGGATTGGGGGGGAGAGAGGGGGAAAATGGGATTGGGATTGGGGAGAGAGAGGGAAATGGGATTGGGATTGGGGGGAGAGGGGGGATTGGGATTGGGGTGGGGAGAGAGGGGGAAATGGGATTGGGGAGAGAGGGGGAAATGGGATTGGGGGGGAGAGAGAGAGGGGATTGGGATTGGGGGGGAGAGAGGGGATTGGGATTGGGGTGGGGGGAGAGAGGGGGGAAAATGGGATTGGGGGGAGAGAGAGGGGATTGGGATTGGGGGGGGAGAGAGGGGGAAATGGGATTGGGGGGGAGAGAGAGGGGGAAATGGGATTGGGGGAGAGAGGGGGAAAATGGGATTGGGGGGAGAGAGAGGGGATTGGGATTGGGGTGGGGAGAGAGAGGGAATTGGGATTGGGGGGGAGAGGGGATTGGGATTGGGGTGGGGAGAGAGGGGATTGGGATTGGGGGGGAGAGAGAGGGGATTGGGATTGGGGGGGAGAGGGGATTGGGGTGGGGAGAGAGGATTGGGATTGGCAGGGCGGGCTTGGGATGGAGAGAGAGAGGGGGGATTGGGATTGGCAGGAGGAAAAGGGTTTGGGATGAGCAGGAGGAGGAGGAGGAGGGAGAAAGTTTGGAGATGAGGAAGAAGGGGAAGGAGAGAGTTTTGGGATGAGGAGAGAAGGAGGGAGGGAATTTAGGGGTGAAGAGGAGAAGGAATGAGGGGTTTTGGGGAGGAAGAGGAAGGAGAGGATTTGGGATGAAGAGGGAGGGAATTTAGGGATGAAGAGAAGGGAGGAATGAGGGGTTTTGAGGATGAGGAAGAAGTTTAGAGAGAAGGAAGGGATTTGGGATGAGGAGGAAGAGGAGTCGGGATTCGGGGAAGCTTTGCTGCCAGGAGGATGAGGAAGATGAGCTGGGAACACCCCAGGGAACCCTGGGCCGGGTTCCAGCTCTGATCCCATGGAATTCCAGGCTGGAGCAGCCCCAAGGTGGCCCTGCTGGAGGCACAGAAGCTGCTCCGGAGCGTCCTGGTGTCCCTGATGGGCAGCGACGTCCTGGGGACAACGGCCCGGAGCGGCCCGGCCGAGGAGCCCGGCCCCGACTGCGGTGTGGGAACGGGGTGGGATGGGAATGGGAATGGGATGGGATTGGGATGGGGATTGGGGATGGGATTGGGATGGGGATTGGGATGGGGATTGGGGATGGGATGAGGATTGGGATTGGGATGGGGATTGGGGATGGGATTGGGATGGAATTGGGATTGGGGATGGGAATGGGATGGGGATGGGATGAAGATTGGGATTGGGGATGGAATTGGGATTGGGGATGGGAATGGGATGGGATTGGGGATGGGAATGGGATTGGGGATGGGAACGGGATGGGATTGGGATGGGGATTGGGGATGGGATTGGGATGGAATTGGGATTGGGGATGGGAATGGGAGTGGGATGGGATAAGGATTGGGATTGGGGATGGAATGGGAACAGACTGGGGATGGAATTGGGATGGGAATGGGGACTGGGGATGGGAACGGCCCGGAGCGTCCTGGCCAAGGAGCCCAGCCCCGACTGCAGTATGGGAATGGGAATGGGATGGGATGGGAATGGGGATATGAACGGGATGGGGATGGGGTGGGAGCCTCTGGGACAGGATTGGGCTCCCTCAGGAATGGGATGGGATCCCTTGAACCGAGCTGAACTCCCTGGGGAAAGTCTGGGAGCCTCAAGAATGGCTCCATCCCCCCGGGAATGCTCTCCCAGTATTCCCAGTGACGTCCCGCTGTCCGCAGGCCCGGCGCTGGTGCACAAGTGGCAGGTGCTGGGGGACACCCTGGGGTGCTGCCAGCGCCTGGTGACACTGCTGGGACACTGCGAGGTGCTGTGCAGGGCCAGGGCCTTCTGTGGAGAGGGGCTGAGCGTGGCCGGACACCTGCAGGCCGCCCGCTGGTCAGTCCTGGGGTCACTGGGGTCATTTGGGAATGATGGGGTTAAAAAAAAATGAAAAAAAAAAAATACAAACTCCCTGTGGAAAAGGAGGTTTAAGGTCAAACTTTGGGAATGGTCAGGAGCCTCTGGAATGAGCCCTGGTCAGTGACCAGGATTGGGATCCTTTAGGAATGGTGCCTCGGGAGCTGAGTGACCATCCCAGGCAGGGTGGGAGCTCATTCCCAGCTCCCGTGGAGTCTGAGGGGTCTTTTTCTCTGGTTTTTCCCATTTTCTCCCCTCTTCCCTGTTTTTTCCCCATTTTTCCCTTTTCCCCCCATTTTCCCATGTTTCTTTCCCCCGTTTTTCCCAATTTTTTCCCAGTTTTTCCCATTTTATTCCCCTTTTTTCCCCCATTTGCCCCAATTTTTTCCCAGTTTTTCCCATTTTATTCCCCTTTTTTCCCCCATTTGCCCCAATTTTTTTCCCAGTTTTTCCCATTTTATTCCCCTTTTTCCCCTTTTTTCCCCGTTTGCCCCTATTTTTTCCCAGTTTTTCCCATTTTATTCCCCTTTTTTCCCCCATTTGCCCCAATTTTTTCCCAGTTTTTCCCGTTTTATTCCCTTTTTCCCCTTTTTTCCCCGTTTGCCCCAATTTTTTCCCAGTTTTTCCCATTTTATTCCCCTTTTTCCCATTTTTTTTCCCCATTTTCCCGCAGGTGCGCGTTGTTCCTGGTGCTGCAGTCCCAGCTGGAGCTGCAGCAGGGGGAGCTGGAGCTGAGCCAGTCCCACCTCCAGCACGCCCAGTTCCTGCTCCAGCCACAGACTGGTGAGCACTGGGATCGGGGAAATCCCTGGGATCCAGGGCCCTGGGAATGGGGGAAATCCCAGTCTGGGAATGGGAAAAATCCCAGTGATCCCAGTCTGGGACTGCTGGAAGGATCAGGCTCGGACAGGATCCCAGCTTTTGGACCCTTCTTTGGGCTGCAAGATCCCAAGCTATTCCTTCCTTCCTTCCCCTCCAGAGTTAAAATCCATTGAGAAATCCAGTTTTTTGGGCTGGAAAATCCCAAATTTTCCCGTCCTTCATCCACAGAGTAAAAACCCATCTGGGAGCTGTTGGATTCGGGTTCCTGGACCCCTCTTTGGTCTGGAGAAACCCAAATGATCCCTCCAGATCTAAATCCCACTGGGAAGAGATCCCTTCCTTCCATCCCCAGGGTTAAAACCCAGCTGGGAATCACTCCCAAATCCCAAATTCTCCCTGAATTCCCCTTCCAGAAGCCAAACCCCGCCGGGAGCCTCGGCACCGGGCCAAGATCCAGCTCCGGAAGGGCCACCCGGGGAGGAGGAAACCCCTGGAGCCCATTCCCAAGGAGGAGGAGGAGGAGGAGGAGAAATTCCTGCAGGGCCCCTCCCTGGATCTCCTGGCCCCGGCCGCTCTCCCGGAGCAGCCGGACGCTCTCACGGCCTCTCCCGAGCTGAAACCCGGCCGGAGGAAGAGCCTGGAATTCCTGTCCCATCCCTCGGGATGTTTCCTGCTCCTTCTGCTCCGACCCGGCCCTGGCGGCGCTGGGGCTGCGCTGGCTCCTGGCTCAGGCTCGGGTTTGCCTGGTGGCCGGGGAGGTGACACCGGGGCTGGCCCTGCTGCGGGGGGTGCTGGCCCGGTGTGGCAGCGCCGGAGCCCGCCTGGCACGGGAGCTGTGGGGCAGGGTGGCCAGGGAGAGTGGGAATGGGGACAGGAATCTGCAGGAGAACCCTGGGAATGGGGACACCATCAGGGACAGGGATGTTCCTGGGGACAGGGACATCCTTGGGGACAGGAGTCTGCGGGACCCCTCTGGGAATAGGGACACCATCAGGGACAGGGACGTTCCTGGGGACAGGGACCTTCCTGGAGACAGGAATCTGCAGGAGCCCCCTGGGAATAGGGACACCATCAAGGATATGGGAACTCTTTGGAATGGGGACACCATCAGGGACAGGGATGTTCCTGGGGAGAGGAGTCTGCGGGACCCCTCTGGGAATAGGGACACCATCAAGCACAGGGACACCCTTGGGGACGGGAATCTGCAGGACACCCCTGGGAATAGGGACACCATCAGGGACAGGGATGTTCCTGGGACAGGGACATTCCTGGGGACAGGAGTCTGCAGGACCCCTCTGGGAATAGGGACACCATCAAGGACAGGGACACCCTTGGGGACAGGAGTCTGTGGGACCCCTCTGGGAATGGGGACACCATCAAGGACAGGGACCTTCCTGGGGACAGGGACATTCCTGGGGACAGGGACATTCCTGGGGACAGGAGTCTGCGGGACCCCTCTGGGAATAGGGACACCATCAAGGACAGGGACGTTCCTGGGACAGGGACACCCTTGGGGACAGGAATCTGCAGGACACCCCTGGGAATGGGGACAGCTCTGGAAATAGGGACACCATCAGGGACAGGGATGTTCTTGGGGACAGGAATCTGCAGGAGCTCCCTGGGAATGGGGACACCATCAAGGATATGGGAACTCTTGGGAATGGGGACACCATCAGGGACAGGGAGCCCCCTAGGAGCAGGGACACCCTTGGGGACAGGGACCTTCCTGGGGACAGGAGTCTGCAGGACCCCCCTGGGAATGGGGACACCATCGGGGACAGGGAGCCCCTTGGGGACAGGGACTTGCAGGACCCCTCTGGGACCCAGGATCCCCACAGGGTCCTGCAGGGCCACCCTGGCAGTGGGGACACCTTTAGGGACAGGGACCCGTCCCCCCCGGGCCCTCTGGCCGAGCTGGTGGCCGCTGGCTACTCCACGCTGGCCCTGCAGAGCCTGCCCAGTCCATCCCAGTCCTCCCAGTTTGGGATGAGGAGCTGGAGCGGGGTCTGACCCTCCTGGGCTCCCAAAGTCCCCCCGTGGCCGGCCTGGGGGTGGCCGTGGCCACTCTGCTGCTGGCCAAAGCCATGGCCACCCTTGCCCGCGTGGCCACCGCCCTCGGCCGCTCCATGGACGACGTCCTGGCCCAGGCCTGGACCCCCCGGCCCCCACCCAGCCCAAAACCCCAAAAAACCCCCAAAGCTCCCCCCAAAACCAGACCCCAAAAAGCCAAAGCCCCCAAAGCCAAGGCGGGAAGACCCCAAAAGCCAAGCCCCCCAAATTCGGGGACATTTTCACCCTGGGGGACTCAGACACCGAGGTGCCCCCCATTGTCCTGAGGCCGGGGGGGGCCTGCACCCCTCACCCCAAATCGGGGGCACCCCAAAAAACGCTGCTGGGGGGGCCCAGGACCCCCTTCACCATCTTCAGCGAGGAGCCCTCCCCCCCTGGGGGCAATTCCCGGCTCCACAGGGCCCCCAAAATCCCAGGAAGGGTCAAATCCCGCATCAGGGTGAGTCTGGGGCTGGGGAGGGAAAAGTTTAGGGGGGGGAAATGATTGGGGAGGGAAATTTGGGGAGGGATGGGAAAACTGGGAGGAGGGAAAGTTTAGTGGGATTGAAAACTTTGGGGTGGGAGGGAAGTTTTGGGGAGGGAAAATTTTGGGGAGGGGAGTGGAGGAGAGGGAAATTTGGGGGGGGAAATGGGAGGAGGGAAAGTCTTTAGGGAAAAGTTGGGAAGGGAAATTTAGGAGGGAAAAGTTTAGGGGGACTGAAAACTTTGCGGGGGGAGGAGAAGTTTGGGAAGGGAAATTTCGGGGGAAAAGGTTTTTGGAGGGGAAAAAGGGGGAGAGGAAAAGTTTTGGGGAGGAAAAGCTTGGGAAGGGAAAAGGATTTGGAGGAGAGAAGTTTGGGGGGGAAAGGAGAAGTTTGGAGGAGAGGAAAAGTTTTGGGGGAAGCAAAAAAAGTTTGTGAGGGAAACTTTTGGGGAGGAAATTTTGGGAGAGGAAGGAAAAATTTTAGGGGGGTGGGGGGAATTTGGGAGGAGGAAACTTCCCCGTGGAAAACTTTGGGAGGGTGAGGAAAAAATTCTGGGATGAAAATTTGGGGCTGAACCCCTCTGTCCCTCCCTTTTTCAGGTGACATTCAGTGACAGCGACCCCGAGGAGCCCCAAATCCCCCAGGATCCCCCCAAAACCACCCGGAAAAATTCCTGTGCCCGGAGGGTTCAGCCCCGAAAATCCCCTGGGAATTCTCCGGGAATTGGGGCTCGGCCCCGGCGGGGGCGGCCCCGGAAGGAGCTGGGGAGCCCTGGAAAAAGGGAAAAAAGGGGGATCAACCCCACAGAAAACCTGGAAAAGAAGGAAAATGTCATCCCCCGAACGGCTCGGGAGAAAAGGGGAAACCCCAAAACGGAAAGGTGGAAAAGACAGGAAATCCCCAAATGGAAAACGTGGAAAAAACGGGAAACCCCCAAATGGAAAACGTGGAAAAAACGGGAAACCCCCAAATGGAAAACGTGGAAAAAAGGCAGATCCCCCAAATGGAAAATGTGGGAAAAAAGGGAAACCCCCAAATGGAAAACGTGGAAAAAAGGCAGATCCCCCAAATGGAAAACGTGGAAAAAAGGCAGATCCCCCAAAGGGAAACTTCAGAAAAGAAAGAAAAGGGAAACCCCAAAAAAACTCTGGAAAAGAAGGAAAACAGGGGCCCCCGCCGGGCTGGGGGTCCCCGGGAGAAGAAGAAGGGGACGCCCCAAAGTGGAATTCTGGAGGAAAAGAGGAACTGGGAATTCTCTGGGATTGAGGAGCGGGATCCCCTGAGAGCTGTGGAGGAGGAAGAGGAAGAGGAGGAGATGAGCTTTGAGCTCCCCCCGCTGCCCCCAGGTGAGTTTGGGGGGATTTGAGGGAAGTTTCACCTTGGTGACCCCAAAATTGTTCTTTCTGACCGCAGAGCTGCCCCGTCTGTGTCCCCCCTTCCCCAGGTCAGGCCAGCGAGGAAATTCCAGAAGTTGGGAGCCAAGGGGATCCCCCAAACCCAGCGGGATCCAGCCCCTCTGCCCAGCCCGGTGAGCACCTGCAGCCTGGAGGATTTGGGGAATTCTGGGGAGCCTTTGGGATACTGGGGCCCAGCTCCTGGCTTCTCCAAGAGTTTTCCTTCCTCTCCCGGGAATTTTCCTTCTTTTTCTCACGAGTTTCTTCTCCTGAACTTTTCCTCTTGGCCCCAAACTTTTCCTCTCCCTCCCAACCTTTCCCTTCTTCCCCAAAACTTTTCCTCTCCCTCCCAACCTTTCCCTTCCTCCCAACTTTTCCCTTCTTCCCCAAAACTTTTCCTCTCCCTCCCAACTTTTCCCTTCTTCCCCAAATTTTTTCCTCTCCCTCCCAACCTTTCCCTTCTTCCCCAAAACTTTTCCTCTCCCTCCCAACTTTTCCCTTCTTCCCCAAATTTTTTCCTCCCAACTTTTCCCTTCTTCCCCAAATTTTTTCCTCCCAACCTTTCCCTTCTTCCCCAAAACTTTTCCTCTTCCTCCCAACCTTTCCCTTCTTCCCCAAAACTTTTCCTCTCCCTCCCAACCTTTCCCTTCTTCCCCAAAACTTTTCCTCTCCCTCCCAACTTTTCCCTTCTTCCCCAAATTTTTTCCTCCCAACTTTTCCCTTCTTCCCCAAATTTTTTCCTCCCAACCTTTCCCTTCTTCCCCAAAACTTTTCCTCTCCCTCCCAACTTTCAACTTTTCCTCTCCCTCCCAACCTTTCCCTTCTTCCCCCAAACTTTTCCTTTCCCTCCCAACCTTTCCCTTCTTCCCCAAAACTTTTCCTTTCCCTCCCAACCTTTCCCTCTTCCCCAAAACTTTTCCTCTCCCTCCCAACCTTTCCCTTCTTCCCCAAAACTTTTCCTCTTCCTCCCAACCTTTCCCTTCTTCCCCAAAACTTTTCTCTTCCTCCCAACCTTTCCCTTCTTCCCCAAAACTTTTCCTCTCCCTCCCAACCTTTCCTTCTTCCCCAAATTTTTTCCTCCCAACCTTTCCTTCTTCCCCAAATTTTTTCCTCCAACTTTTCCCTTCTTCCCCAAATTTTTTCCTCCCAACTTTTCCCTTCTTCCCCAAACTTTTCCTCTCCCTCCCAACCTTTCCCTTCTTCCCCAAAACTTTTCCTCTCCCTCCCAACCTCTGTCCCTCCTGTCCTGACCCCTGCTGTCCCCCCAGGTGTCCCCTCCCTGGCCGGTGTCCGGTCCCTGCTGAGCGAGGCCCTGGCCTGGGTCGGTCACTTCCCTCCGGGCTCCCTGTACGGGCGGCTGTGCCAGCTGCTGGCACTGACCACCGGGGACAGGGACCCGCTGGCCACCGCGGGGCTGCTGGCAGAGTCCCTCAGTGTCACCACGCGCCACCAGCTGCTGGCCATCGTCCACGCCAGGACACGGTGGGTCACAGAGGTGGCACCTGCAGTGGCTGTCCAGTTGTCCCTGTCCAGTTGTCCCTGTCCAGTTGTCCCTGTCCAGTTGTCCCCTTCCAATGTTGCTGTCCCCGTCCTTCAGTCCTGAAGTGTCCCCTTCCAGTGTCCCCTGTCCCCTTCCTCATCAGTGGCCCCGTCCTTCAGCCCCGGGGTGTCCAAGCCAGTGTCCCCAATGTCCCCGTCCCTTTCCAATGGTCCCATCCCATGGCCCCTGCCAGTGTCCCCTCCCTTCATCCCCAGGGCGTTGGGTTCCATCCCGCTGTCCCCATCCCGCTGTCCCCATCCCACTGTCCCCCCCCTTTCATCCCCAGACTGCCACAGTCAAGGGGTCCATTCCCAAAACCCCCTATGGAGAAGGGGCTCATCCCCTGTCCCTCATCCCATATCCCAGATCCCAGATCCCTCATCCCATATCCCAGATCCTCTGTCCCCAATCCCATATCCCTCATCCCCCATCCCATATCCCTCATCCCCTGTCCCCCATCCCCTCTCCCTCATCCCATATCCCATATCCCCCATCCCCTGTCCCAGATCCCCTGTCCCCCATCCCATATCCCAGATCCCCCATCCCATATCCCCCATCCCATATCCCAGATCCCCCATCCCCTGTCCCACATCCCGAGGGATTTTGGGGTGACCCCACAGGAAGAAGAGGAAAGCAGCAGCAGCAGCAGCAGCCAGAGGGGACGTCTCGGATCAGCTCCAGGGCCTCTCCCTGCAGGAAGGGGATTCCCAGGATTCCCAGGATTCCCAGGATTCCCAGGATTCCCAATCCCACCTGGCCCAGCTCCAGGAGCTTTTCCAGTTCAGCTCAGCGGGGTTGGGGCCGGCGGAGCGGGAGCGGTTCCGGGAGCAGCTCCAGAGGATTCCAGCGGTCAGTGCTGGCATTCCGGGCTGGGAGAGGCCAAATGCCCGGTGTGGGATTGGAAAATCCCAAACTCCCAGTGTGGGGGTTGGAAAATCCCAAATGTCCAGTTTGAAATTCCAGGCTGGGAAATCCCAGTTTGGGGATTGGAAAATCCCAAACTCCAGTGTGGGGGTTAGAAAATCCCAAATTATCAGTGTGGGGGTTAGAAAATCCCAAATTCCAAGTGTGGGGGTTGGAAAATCCCAAATGCCCAGTGTGGGGGTTAGAAAATCCCAAATTCCCGGTGTGGGGATTGGAAAATCCCAAATGCCCAGTGTGGGGATTGGAAAATCCCAAATTCCCAGTGTGGGGGTTAGAAAATCCCAAATGCCCGGTGTGGGGGTTGGGAAATCCCAAATGTCCAGTGTGGGGATTAGAAAATCCCAAATTATCAGTGTGGGGTTTGGAAAATCCCAAACTCCCAGTCTGGGGATTGGGAAATCCCAAATGTCCAGTTTGGAAATTCCAGGCTGGGAAATCCAGTTTGGGGTTTGGAAAATCCCAAACTCCCAGTTCAGGCGTTCGGTGGCCGTGACGGGGTGGGAGTGGTTGGGGTTGGCTCTGGAAGCTTTTCCAGCCGGCGCTCCCTGGGCTGGGGTTCCAGGGCCGCTCCCGGTGCTGTCCCCGCAGGGTGTCACCGTGTGCCAGCTGTCCCTGGTCAGCGCCAGCCCCGGCGGCCTCGGGGACGTCGGGGACACGCTGCTGCTGACGCGGCTGCAGCGCGGCGCCGCGCCCCTCAGCGTGCGCATCGGCACCGAGCGCGGCCAGGTGGGGCTGGGGAGAGCGCCTTCATCATCCTCAGCGTCATCCTCATCCTCAGCATCATCATCCTCAGCATCCTCATCATCCTCATCATCATCCTCATCATCATCCTCATCCTCTTCTTCCTCCTCCTCAGCATCATCCTCAGCATCCTCATCCTCAGCATCATCATCCTCATCCTCTTCTTCCTCCTCCTCACCATCATCCTCAGCATCCTCCTCCTCATCATCCTCCTCAGCATCATCCTCATCCTCAGCATCATCCTCATCCTCAGCATCATCCTCATCCTCCTCCTCCTCTTCCTCCTCCTCTTCCTCCTCCTCTTCCTCCTCCTCTTCCTCCTCCTCTTCCTCCTCTCCTCATCATCCTCCTCATCCTCATCCTCCTCAGCATCATCCTCATCCTCCTCATCATCCTCATCATCCTCATCATCCTCATCATCCTCATCATCCTCATCTTCCTCTTCCTCCTCCTCAGCATCATCCTCATCCTCATCAGCATCATCCTCCTCCTCTTCCTCCTCCTCAGCATCATCCTCATCCTGCTCAGCATCCTCATCCTCCTCTTCTCTCTCCTCCTCAGCATCATCCTCCTCTCCCTCTTCCTACTCCTCACCCTCCTCCTCATTATCATCCTCCTCCTCAGCATCATCTTCCTCCTCCTCCCACATCATCCTCCTCCTCCTCTCCTTCCTCCTCTCTGTCCTCTCCCTCCTCTCCCTCAGACAGGGACCCCTGCAATTCAGAGGAACAGAATCCCCAATCCATCCCCACCCTCTCCTTTTCCTCCTTTTCCTCCTTTTCCTGAGATGGGGACACCCCAAATTCCAAGGGTTGGGATCCCAAATCCATCCTCACCCTCCTGGGAAAGGCTCACCCCAAATTCCAAGGGTTGGGATCCCAAATCCATCCCCACCCTCCTGGGAAAGGCTCACCCCAAATTCCAAGGGTTGGGATCCCAAATCCATCCTCACCCTCCTGGGAAACCGTCACCCCAAATTCCCAGGGTTGGGATCCCAAATCCATCCTCACCCTCCTCTCCCCGTCCCAGGCCCCCCGAAGTGGGGTTCTCTGGGAATTCCAGCGCGAGGCCACCCCCCAGTCCCAGACCCCGGATCCTGGAAGGCCCAGGGGCCGGAATTCCTGCTCCAGCTCCCGCTGCCCTTGCAGGCGCCCCTGAGCGAGGTGCTCCGGGAGTTCCAGCGGATCCAGCGGGAGCAGCGCCGAGGCCAACGCCTGCACCGAGCGCCCGGGAGTGGTGGGAGCGGCGATCCCGCCTGGATCTGCGCATGCAGGGTGGGGCAGGGCCCCCGCCCCCAGCCCCAAATCCCCAAAAAACCCCTTGGGAACGGGGCCTGGCCACCCCAAACCAACCCCTGCCATGGATTCCCTGGAAATCCCTCTGAGTTCCTGCTGGGATTTGCCCTAGGATTCCTAAATTTCCCAAACACCCAAATATCAGGAAAACCCTTGGGAACAGGCCTCTGGCCCAGCCCAAACCCCCTGTCCATGGGATTCCCTGGAAATCCCTCTGAGTTTCCTGCTGGGATTTGCCCCTGGGCTTCCCTGTGGGATTTCCCTTGGGATTCCTGAATTCCCCAAACACCCAAATATCAGGAAAACCCTTGGGAATGGGGCCTGGCCCACCCCAAACCAACCCCCTGCCCATGGGATTCCCTGGAAATCCCTCTGAGTTTCCTGCTGGGATTTGCCCCTGGGCTTCCCTGTGGGATTTCCCCTGGGATTCCTGAATTTCCCAAACACCCAAATATCAGGAAAACCTTGGGAACGGGGCCTGGCCCAGCCCATAACCCGCCCTGGCATTGCCTGTAGGATTCCCTTTGGGATTTCCCCTGGGATTCCCATGGGATTTCCCTTGGGAGCCCCACTTTCCCAAACCCCCAAAATACCGGGAAGACCCTTGGGAATGGGACCTGACCCACCCCGTAATCCACCCTGGTTCCTTTTGGGATTTTCCCTGGGATTCCCTTTGAGATTTCCCGAGGGATTTCCCATGGCATTCCCGGGGTTTTTGGGGTCAGGATCCTGTTCCCATTCCCTGTCTTTCCCAGAACCTGATCCAAAGCCTGGATCAGGAGGTTTTGGGGTGCTGGCGGGGGCTGCTGCTGCCCCAGGATCCCGGGAATCCCCCCCTGGATGAGCAGGACTTGTCCAGCTGCTGCAGGAGCTCCGGGAATGCGGCTGGGACAGCGCCGAGCCCGCCTGCTCCAGGTACGGCTTTGGGGTTTGGGCTTTGGGGTTTGGGGTGGTGACCCCTCGATTTGGGGGTGCTGATCCCTGGATTTCAGGGGGCTGATCCCTGGATTTCAGGGGGTTCTGGTTCCTGGAGTTGGAGTGGTGATCCCTGGATTTGGGGTGGGGTTATCCCCGAGATCTGGGAGTGCAAATCCCTGGATTTTTAGGGGTGGTCATCCTGGGATTTGGGGGGATGGATTTGGGGTTTCTGCCCCTGGAATTTGGGGTTCTGCCTCAAATTTGGGTTGCTGATCCCGGATTTGGGGGTCGCCGATCCCAGATTTGGGGTCACCAATCCCAGATTTGGGTCACCGATCCCAGATTTTGGGGTCGCCGATCCCAGATTTGGGGTCACCAATCCCAGATTTGGGGTCACCAATCCCAGATTTGGGGTCACCGATCCCGGATTTGGGGTCACCAATCCCAGATTTGGGGTCACCAATCCCGGATTTGGGGTTCCCGCTCCCGCAGGCGCTGCTGGCCGGGCTGTGTCCGGCCGATGTCCGGGCTCTGGCCGTGGCTCTGTGTCCGGCCCGGCCGCTCCGGGCGCGGCTGCTGCTGGACGAGGCCCTGGAGCGGCGCCGGGAGGGCCCCGGGGGCAGCGCGGGCTCCCTGGTGCTGCTGCTGGACAAGGTGGGAGCCCCTGGCCTTCCTCCCCCTCAGCTTCCTCGTCACCTTCCTCATCCTCATCCTGCTCAGCCCCATCCTCATCCTCATCCTCATCTCCTCCCTGCTCCCGCTTCCCTTGCCCTGTCCCTCTTCCTCCTCCTCTCCCGCCTCTTCCTCCTCCTCTTCCTCCTCCTCTTCCTCCTCCTCTTCCTCCTCCTTTCCCGCCTCTTCCTCCTCCTCTTCCTCCTCCTCTTCCTCCTCCTTTCCCACCTCTTCCTCCTCCTTTCCTGCCTCTTCCTCCTCCTCTTCCTCCTCCTCTTCCTCCTCCTCTTCCTCCTCCTCTTCCTCCTCTTTCCCACCTTCCTCCTCCTCTTCCTCCTCTTTCCCACCTTCCTCCTCCTCTTCCTCCTCACGCTGTCCCTGTCCCTGTCCCAGCACCTGCAGCGCCTGCCCTGGGAGAGCTCCAGGACCCTCCGGAACGTTCCGGTGACGCGGCTGCCGGCGCTGCGCTTCCTGCTGCGCTACGGCCTGCAGGGCCAGGTACCTGGGGCACACCTGGGGACACACCTGGGGCCACACCTGGGGACACACCTGGGACTGGGGACACACACCTGGGGACAGGGACACACACCTGGGACACACCTGGGGACAGGGACACACACCTGGGGCACACCTGGGGACAGGGACACACACCTGGGGCACACCTGGGACACACCTGGGGACAGGGACACACACCTGGGGCACACCTGGGGACAGGGACACACACCTGGGACACACCTGGGGCACACCTGGGGACAGGGACACACACCTGGGGCACACCTGGGGCACACCTGGGGCACACCTGGGGACAGGGACACACACCTGGGACACACCTGGGATTGGGGACACCTGCCAGTGCTGCGCTTCCTGCTGCGCTACGGCCTGCAGGGGCAGGTACGGACACCTGGGGCACACCTGGGGCACACCTGGGGACAGGGACACACACCTGGGGACACACCTGGGGCACACCTGGGGACAGGGACACACCTGGGGCCGTTCCCGGGCTCTGGGGTCCCCTCAGCCCCCGTTTCCCGGCAGGGCTCGGTGCTGAGCCGGGGTGTGAACCCCAGGAACGCTTTCTACGTCCTGAACCCGCAGCGCGACCTGGGCGGCACCGAGGAGAGGTTCCGGGGCTGGTTCGAGAGGTGGGACCCCAAAAACCTCCCCTGGGACCCCAAAAATCATCTGCAGGGCCCCAAAAACACCCCTGGGACCCCAAAAATCATCTGCAGGGCCCCAAAAACACCCCTGGGACCCCAAAAATCATCTGCAGGATCCCAAAACCTCCCCTGGGATCCCAAAACCACCCCTGGAATCCCAAAAATCCCCTCCAGGACACCAAAATCTCTCTGGGAATCCCAAATCCTGCCCCTTTTCCCTGAATTTTCCCCTTTTCCCCATCCCAGCGAGCCGGGCTGGCGCGGGGTGGCCGGGGCGGCTCCGACCCCGCAGCAGCTGCAGGAGGCACTGGGGGAGCGCGACCTCTACATGTGAGAGAAACCCTAAAAGGCTTTGGGGTCGGGCTGGGGACATTTTTTGTGGGTTGTGGTTTTTTTTAAGGACTCCTGGCTGGTTTGGGGATCAGATTTGGGGGGGTTTTGGTGAGGTTTTTTTCAAGGGTTCCCAGCTGGATTTGGGGTCAGATTTGGGGAATTTTTGGTGAGGTTTTTTCAAGGGTTCCCGACTGGTTTTGGGATCAGATTTGGGAGGGTTTTGATAAGGTTTTTTTCAAGGGTTCCCAGCTGGGTTTGGGGTTGGATTTGGGGAATTTTTAGTGAGAGTTTTTTCAAGGGTTCCCGGCTGGGTTTGGGGAATTCTTGGTGAGGTTTTTTTGAGGGTTCCTGGCTGGTTTTGGAGTTGGATTTGGGGAATTTTTGATGAGGTTTTTTTCAAAGTTTCCCAGCTGGGTTTGGGGTCGGATTTGGGAGATTTTTGGTGAGGTTTTTTTCAAGGTTTCCCGACTGGGTTTGGGGTCAGATTTGGGGAATTTTTGATGAGGTTTTTTCAAGGGTTCCCAGCTGGATTTGGGGAATTTTTGTTGAGGTTTTTTGAGAGTTCCCAGCTGGGTTTTGGGGTCAGATTTGGGGAATTTTTAGTGAGGTTTTTTTCAAGGGTTCCCAGCTGGGTTTGGGGAATTTTTGGTGAGGTTTTTTCAAGGGTTTCCGGCTGGATTTGGGGATCAGATTTGGGGAATTTTTAGTGAGGGTTATTTCAAGGTTTCCCGACTGGTTTTGGGGTCAGATTTGGGGGAGGGTTTGGTGAGGTTTTTTCAAGGTTTCCCAGCTGGATTTGGGGAATTTTTGGTGAGGTTTTTTCAAAGTTTCCCAGCTGGGTTTGGGGTCGGATTTGGGAGATTTTTGGTGAGGTTTTTTTGAGGGTTCCTGGCTGGTTTTGGAGTTGGATTTGGGGAATTTTTGATGAGGTTTTTTTCAAGGTTTCCCAGCTGGATTTGGGGAATTTTTGGTGAGGTTTTTTTGAAGGTTTCCCAGCTGGGTTTGGGGTCAAATTTGGGGAATTCTTGGTGAGGTTTTTTTGAAGGGTTCCCAGCTGGGTTTGGGGAATTTTTGGTGAGGTTTTTCCAAGGGTTCCCAGCTGGGTTGGGGTCAGATTTGGGGAATTTTTAATGAGGTTTTTTTGAAGGTTTCCCAGCTGGGTTTGGGGCCGGATTTGGGGAATTCTTGGTGAGGTTTTTTCAAGGTTTCCCGACTGGTTTTGGGATCAGATTTGGGGAATTTTTTGGTGAGGTTTTTTCAAGGGTTCCCAGCTGGGTTTGGGGTCAGATTTGGGGTCAGATTTGGGGGGTTTTTGATAAGGTTTTTTTCAAGGGTTCCCAGCTGGCTTTGGGGTCAGATTTGGGGAATTTTTGATGAGATTTTTTCAAGGGTTCCCAGCTGGGTTTGGAGTTGGATTTGGGGAATTTTTGGTGAGGGTTTTTTCAAGGTTTCCCAGCTGGGTTTGGGCTCAGATTTGGGCTCAGCTTTGGGATTTGGGCTCAGATTTGGGCTCAGCTTTGGGATTTGGGCTCAGCTTTGGGGTTTGGGCTCAGATTTGGGGCTCAGCTTTTGGGGCTTTGGGCTCAGATTTGGGGCTCAGCTTTGGGGTTTGTCCCCACAGCTACGCCGGGCACGGGGCCGGGGCGCGGCTGCTGGACGGGCAGAGCCTGGCGCGGCTGCGGTGCCGGGCGGTGTCGCTGCTCTTCGGCTGCTCCAGCGCCGCCCTCAGCCCCCGCGGGCACCTGGAGCCCTCGGGCCCCGTCCTCAGATACGTCCTGGCGGGGTGGTGAGTGCGGGGCCCGGGCCTGGGGGGCTCCGGGGGCTGAGTTTGGGGTTTTCTTGGAGGATTTGGGGCTCTGGGTGCTGAGTTTGGGGCTCTGGGTGCTGAGTTTGGGTCCTGGGTGCTGAGTTTGGGGTTTTCTGGGGGATTTAGGGCTCTGGGTGTTGAGTTTGGGGTTTCATGGGGGAATTTAGGGCTCTGGGTGCTGAGTTTGGGGCTCTGGGTGTTGAGTTTGGGGTTTCATGGGGGGATTTGGGGGGCTCTGGGTGCTGAGTTTGGGTTTTCTGGGGGGATTTGGGGCTCTGGGTGCTGAGTTTGGGGTTTTCTGGAGAGATTTGGAGCTCTGGGTGTTGAGTTTGGGGTTTCATGGGGAATTTAGGGCTCTGGGTGCTGAGTTTGGGGCTCTGGGTGTTGAGTTTGGGGTTTTCTGGGGGGATTTGGGGGGCTCTGGGTGCTGAGTTTGGGGTTTTCTGGGGGGATTTGGGGTTCTGGGTGCTGAGTTTGGGGTTCTGGGTGCTGAGGTTGGAGTTTTGTGGGGGGATTTAGGGCTCTGGGTGCTGAGTTTGGGGTTTTCTGGGGGGATTTAGGGCTCTGGGTGCTGAGTTTGGGCTCTGGGTGTTGAGTTTGGGGTTTTCTGGGGGATTTGGGGCTCTGGGTGCTGAGTTCGGGGTTTTCTGGGGGGATTTGGGGGGCTCTGGGTGCTGAGTTTGGGGCAGTTTTGGGACATTGAGGGGGATTTGGGGGCTTTTGGAGTCTCTGGACGCCGAGTTCTGGGCGGCTCTGGGCCTTGGGCACGTCTCTACTTTTGGGGGCTCTCCCTGTGCTCATGACCCCGTTTTGGGGTCTCTATTTGGGGAGGGGGTGTCTCTCTGTACTTGGGGCTCTCCCCACTCTCACAGCCCCGTTTTGGGGGGTTTTTTTACCCCCCTCTTTTCAGCCCTCTGGTGCTGGGGAACCTTTGGGACGTCACGGACCGGGACCTGGACCGGCTGGCGCAGGCGCTGCTGCAGGGCTTGGCTCGGGGGGGGGCCCGGGACCCCCCTGCTGGCCCAGCTGGCCCAGGCCCGCCAAGCCCCCCCGACTCAAATCCCTCATCGGGGCCGCCCCCGTGGCCTACGGGCTCCCAGTCAGCCTCTGCTGAGGGGGGGGCACCATTTGGGGGGGCTCTTTGGGGTTCCCCCATTGCCTGGAAGTGAAGGTTTGGGGGTCCCTTTGTCATCTTTAGGGTCCCCCTTGGCCTGGAGTGAAGCTTTGTGGTCCCCCCCCATTGCTTGGAGTGAGGATTTGGGGTCCCTTTGTCATCTTTGGGGTCCCCCCAGTGCCTGAAGTGAATTTTAGGAGGACCCCGGTTGTTTTGGGGGTTCCCCCGTTATTTATAGGGGAGAATTGGGGAGTGAAATGCCTGGGAGCAGTTTTAGGGTCCTCCCATCACTTTTGGGATCCTCTTGTAGCCTTTGGGGTCCCCCCTTTGTTACTTCTGGTGAGGATTTTGGGGCTCCCCAGCCCCGCGGGGGTTTTTGGGGTGTCTAAAGGGGGGAGGAGGGTTGGAACTGCCTTCCTTTTAATGGAATTTTAAACTTTTAACAAAATTTGCGTTTATTTGCCTCTTTTGCAACAATAAAGCTGCTGCCTCTGCACTGACCCCTCCTGAGTTTCTCTGGGCCCCCCCCAAATCCCTCTGGACCCCCCCAAATCCCTCTGGGCACCCCCAAATCCCTCTGGACCCCCCCAAATCCCTCTGGGCACCCCCAAATCTCCTCTGGACCCCCCCCAAATCCCTCTGGGCCCCCCTTCATCCTGTGGGGGGGCGCTAGAACCTGCTCAATCCTCCGACCGCTAAGGGGCGCTGTCTCGGGGCGCCAGCTCGGTCCTCCAAGCCGCCAGGGGGCGCAGTCGCAGGTAACCAGGCGCGGTCCTCCAAGCCGCCAGGAGGCGCGGTCGCAGGTGACCAGGCGCAGTCCTCCAAGCCGCCAGGGGGCGCAGTCGCAGGTGACGAGGCGCGGTCCTCCAAGCGGCAGGGGGCGCTGTGACGGCGGGCGCGGCCCCGGCTGAGGGCGGGCGCTCCAAGATGGCGCAGGCCGTGAGCGTGGGGGAGCTGGGGCTGCCGCAGCTGGAGCTGCTCAAGGGGCAGCTGGAGCAGGTCCGGGGGGCTCGGGAAGGGGCTTGAGGGGAGATCTGGGGGTCTTGGGGAGCGAGGGGTGCCGGGGAGGGCTGCGGGGGGAGCGTGGCTGCAGCAGGGCCGGAGGCTGGGAGGGGCCTGGGGAGGGTCCTGAGGGGATCTCGAGGGGTCCCGGCTGGAGCAGGGCCGGGAGAGCTCCGGGGGGCTTGGGGGGCTTTGGGGGTCTCAGAGGGTCCCGAGGGGGGTCCCAAGGCCTGGAGGGGTCTCAACTGGGGTAGATCGGAGGGGGCTGGAGGGGAATTTGGGGGTGTCTGGTGAGGGTCGGGGCTGCTCTGGGTGCCCCCCGGCCTTGGCACCCTCCCCCCACAAAAAGCGTCTCTCCCTCCTCATCCCTTGGGGGCCATTCCCAGCCCCCTTTGGACGCCCCCCCACCCCCCGAAATCCCAGTCGCAGGGATCTCCCCTCAATGCCGGGACCCCCCCAAATCCCCTCCGCAGGAGGTGGAGTTCCTGTCCTCGTCCCTGGCCCAGCTGAAGGTGGTGCAGACCAAGTTCGTGGAGGGCCAAGGAGTGTCTGAACGTGCTGCACAAGGGCAACGAGGGTGAGGGGGCCCCGAAGCCCCCAAATCCTCGGGGTGGGGGTCCCCAAAATCCCCGGGGTGGGGGGGGTCTCCAAATCTTGATCTTGAGGGGAGTGCTCAGATTCTGCTGGGGAGCTGCAAACCCTGTGGGATGTCCTCGAATTCTGGGGAGCCCGAGTTTTTGATTGGGGAGGGGGGCAAATCCTCAGGGGGGGTCCCCAAATCTTGATGTGGGGGGTGGGGGGGGTTCCCTAAATTATCAGGGAGATCCCCCAAATCCTGAGGGGGGTTCAAAAGCTGAGGAGGGTCCCCAAATCTTGATGGGAACCCTAAATCCTGAGGGGGGCTCCCCAAACCCAAAGGGGGGGTCCCCAGCATGGGGAGGGTCCCCAAATCTTTGGGGGGAGGGTGGGGGGTCCCCCAAACCTAGAGGGACCTGGGGGAGTTCCCTAAATCCTAATGGGGAGGGGGGCCCTCAAAAACCAGGGGGTGCTTCCTAAACCTGAGGGGTCCCTAAACCCAGGGAGTCCCTGGGAGTCCTGGGGGGGTTTGGGGGGGTCCTGGGGGGGGGTCCTGGGGGGTTTTTGGGGGGGTCCTGGGGCTCTCCTGACCCCCCTCCCTTTTCTGCAGGGAAGGATCTCTCTGTGTGCCGCTCACCAGCTCTGTATCCTTTTGCTGCTCCTGGAATCCCCCCAGGGAGGGTCTGTGCCCCCCCCAGCCCCCCCAAAAATCCCCCCGGGGGGGGTTGGTTCTGTGCCCCCCCAGCCGCCCCCGTGTCCCCCCGTTTTCCATGACCCCCCCAGATGGTACGTGCCTGGCAAGCTCCAGGACGTCCGCACCGTCCTGGTGGACGTCGGCACCGGCTACTACGTGGAGAAGGTGGGGAGGGGTCTGGGGGGGGGGGGATTTGGGGGTCTTTGGGGGGGCTGGGGACCCCCCATTCCCCTCCTTTCCCATCCCATTTCCCCCGTTCCCTCTTTCCCAGCCTGTTTCCTTCCCGTCTTTCCCCCAGTTTTTCCTTCATTTCTCCCCTTTTCGCCATCCTGTTTTTCTTCGTTTTCCCATCCTTGTTTCCCCCCATTTCTCCCCATTCCCACCCCGTTTCTCCCCTTTTTTTCTCTCTTTTCCCACCCACGTTTTTTCCCTTACTTCCCAACCCCATTTGTCTCGATTCTCCCCTGATTTTCCCTCTTTTTTTCCCCACCCCATTCCCAGTCTGCCGACGACGCCCGGGCCTTTTTCAAAGCGGAAAATCGAGTTCCTGACGCGGCAAATGGAGGAAAATCCAACCGGCCCTGCAGGAGAAGCACGCCATGAAACAGGGTGGGTACCCCCCAGAAGGGCCTGGGGACCCTCGGAGCCCCCCCCCCAAACACCCCCCTGACCCCCCCCAGCTCCCCTATCTGATCCCCCCCCCAAACACCTCCTGTGACTCCCCCAGCCCCTTCTGACCCCCCCCAAACACCCCCCTGACCCCCCCCAGCCCCTTCTGACCCCCCCCCAAACACCTCCTGAGTCCCCCCAAACACCCCTGACTTTCTCCCCCTCCCCATTTTTTGGGGGTCCCCTCCCTGGCCCCCCTTTCCCCCCCCTCCCCAGTTTTTGGGGGTACCCCCCTGGTCCCAGAGTCTCTCAGACCCCTCCCCACTTTTGGGATCCCCCCCCCACCCCACTCCCAGGGTCCCCTTTTCCCCCCTCCCCACTTTTGGGGTTCTCTCCTTGCCCCCAGTTCCCCCCCGACCCCGTTTTCCCCCTCCCCACTTTAGAGCCCTCCTGACCCCCCCATGTCCATCTCAGCCCCTCCCTGGTTTTGGGGTCCCTCTTTTCCCCCCCCTCCCTGGCCCTGGGGTCCCCCCCACATCCCCCCCTGACCCCTCCCTGGTTCTGGGGACCCCCCTGTTTTTTGGGGAGCCCCCTGACCCGCTCCCCCCAGCCGTGCTGGAGATGATGACGCAGAAGCTGCAGCAGCTGACGGCGGCTCAGGGGGTCCCGGCGGGGGCCAAGGCGTAGCCCCCACCCCAAAATGCTGCCCTGGGGATTTGGGGGTGCAGCCCCCAGCCCCCAACCCCGGCTCTGCAGCCCCCAAAACCCCCCCTGCCCAGTTTTTGTACCATTCCCTGGAATAAAGGAGAGACAACTCCAGGCTGGTCCGTGCCTTTTTGGGGGGTGGGAGACCCCCGGCTTGGGCTGAGGGGTGAGAGACCCCCACGATATTGGGGAGGGGGATTTGTGGGGTCGTGCAAGGACCCTGGGCGTGGCTCTGGGGGACGTTTGGGGACATTCAGGGACATTCAGGGACAGATTCCCTCCATCTGGCAGGGACTGGCGGGGGCAGAGGAGCAACCGTGGGGGTGTCCGGGGGTCCCGGGGGTGTCCGGGGGTGTTCGGGGGTGTCCGGGGGTCGTGATGGGGCTGAGCCCCCCCCGCCCCCAAAATCTCCTCGAGCCCCCCCGGCAGCCGCGTCCTCCCGGCAGCGGCCACGAGGTGGCGACAGCGACACGGCCAGGAGGGGACAGGGCCGGGGGTGGGGGGACAAAGGGACAGGGGGGGGATGGGGGAGGGGACAGGGGGAGGACAGGGATGGGGACAAGCTGGGGACAGGGCCCGGGCCGGGGCGGTGACAGGGCCCGGGGGTTCCTGTGTCGCACCAGGCTCTGGGTGGGGCTCTGCTGCCACCTCAGTCCCCACCCGCGGTGCCAGCAGTGTCCCCAGCGTGTCCCCAAGGGGGTGGGCGGCGTCCCCGCACAGCCGGGGGCTGTCTGTCACTGTCACCGTCCCTGTCCCTGTCCCCTGCTGACAGCCAGCGCGGGCGGGGGGGAGCTGGCGAGGCGTGACACAGGGGAGGTGACACAAAAGCTGTGGGGGTGAGAGCTCTGGCCAGCCCGGAGGTGCCACCAACCCCTTTCGCTGGCTGTCCCTTGTGCCACCTCTCTGTCCCTTGTGTCACCTCTCTGTCCCCTCCGGGCTGTCCCCTGTGCCACCTCTCTGTCCCCTATGTCACCTCTCTGTCCCCTGTGTCACCCCGCTGTCCCCTGTACCCCCCCAGCAGAGGCAGAGCCGCGATCCAAGCCCAGCGCCTTTTATTGGGGACAGACTGGGACAGACTGGGACAGACTGGGACAGACTGGGACAGACTGGGACACCCCGCCACCCTCGGGGGGTGCTGCCATGCGGGGCGGGTGTCGCGTGTCGCACTCACGGCGGGGCGGAGCTCTGCGGGAGGAGGGGGGGGGGGCGGGGGTGTCACCGCTCTGTCACCGGCGGTGGCGGGTCCCGGTCCGGGGTGGGGTGGGGGGGTCCCGGGGGGTCGCTCGGGGCAGACGATGAAGCCGGAGAAGGGGCTGCACTTGGGGGTCGCTCCGGGTGGCGGGGCTGTCCCAGTTTCCGGGGGGTGTCCCGGGGGTGTCCCGGGGGGTTGTCCCCGGGGGGTCCCGGGGGGGCTCAGTCGGGGTAGATGATGAAGCCGGAGAAGGTGCTGTACTTGTTGGTGTTGCCGCCGTGCACTTTGCCGCCGTCCAGCTTGACGAACACCTCGTCCCCCACGTCCAGGTGCAGGATGACGCTGTTGCTGGCGTAGTCGTAGTTCTGGTCGGCGTCCTGCGCGATGGCGCTGGCGCGCAACCTGGCGGGGGGGACGCGGGGGGGACACAGCTGTCACCGACCCCCCCCCCACACACACCTGTCACTGACCCCCCACACACCTGTCACTGACCCCCCCACACACCTGTCATTGACCCCCACAACCTGTCATTGACCCCCACCCCCCCCCACACCTGTCACTGACCCCACACACCTGTCACTGACACCCCCACACACCTGTCACTGCCCCCCCCACACCTGTCACTGACCCCCCTCCCACACCTGTCACTGACCCCCCCCGACACACCTGTCACCGACCCCACCCCACACCTGTCACTGACCCCCCCCCACACCTGTCACTGACCCCCCCCCCCACACCTGTCACTGACCCCACCCCACACCTGTCACTGACCCCCCACAACCTGTCACTGACCCCCCACACCTGTCACTGACCCCCCCACACCTGTCATTGACCCCCCCCACACACCTGTCACTGCCCCCCCCCACACCTGTCACTGACCCCCCCACACACCTGTCACTGACTCCACACCTGTCACCGACCCCCCCCCACACCTGTCACTGACCCCCCCCACACCTGTCACTGACCCCCCCCGACACACACCTGTCACTGACCCCCCCCACCCCACACCTGTCACCGACCCCCCCACACCTGTCACCGACCCCCCCACACCTGTCACTGACCCCACCCCACACCTGTCACTGACCCCCTCCACACCTGTCACTGACCCCCCCACACACTCCTGTCAACTGCCCCCCCCTACACCTGTCACTGACCCCTCCACACACCTGTCATTGACCCCCACACCTGTCATTGACCCACCACCCCCCCACACCTGTCACTGACACCCACACACCTGTCACTGACCCCCCCACACACCTGTCACTGCCCCCCCCACACCTGTCACTGACCCCCCCCCACACCTGTCACTGACCCCCCCACACACCTGTCACCGACCCCACCCCACACCTGTCACTGACCCCCCCCCACACCTGTCACTGACCCCCCCCCCCACACCTGTCACTGACCCCACCCCACACCTGTCACTGACCCCCCACACCTGTCACTGACCCCCCCACACCTGTCCACTGACCCCCCCACACCTGTCATTGACCCCCCCCCCACACCTGTCACTGCCCCCCCCACACCTGTCACTGACCCCCCCACACACCTGTCACTGACTCCACACACCTGTCACCGACCCCCCCCCCACACCTGTCACTGACCCCCCCCACACCTGTCACTGACCCCCCACCACACACACCTGTCACTGACCCCCCCCACCCCACACCTGTCACCGACCCCCCCCACACCTGTCACCGACCCCCCCACACCTGTCACTGACCCCACCCCACACCTGTCACTGACCCCCCCCACACCTGTCACTGACCCCCCCACACACCTGTCACTGCCCCCCCACACCTGTCACTGACCCCCCCACACCTGTCACTGACCCCCCCACACCTGTCACTGCCCCCCCGCCCCATCCCCCCCCAGTTCCCTTCCTCTCTCTCCTTTGCTGATTCCCCAATTCTGGTCCCCCCCAAGGCCCCAAATCCCATTTCCCGCACAAAATCCCCCCCAAACCCCATCCAATCCCCCAAATCCCATCCAATCCCCCCAAATTCCATCCAATCCCCCCCCAATCCAATCCCCCCCCCCCAAATCCCATCCAATCCCCCAAACCCCATCCAATCCCCCCAAATTCCCACCCTTTCCCCCAATCCCTGATCCCCCCAGATCTCATTTCCCACCAGCCAATCCCCCCAATTCCCATTTTGCTCCCATTCCCGTTCCCTCGGGGGGGCTCGGGGGGGGTCACCTCGCTGCCGAGTCACCCCCCGGCCCCCCCGGGACCCCCCCCCGGCTCGATCCGTGTTTGTTTTTCCTGGTTTCCCTTGGTTTCGTTTTTCCGTGTTTTTTCCCGGAATAAACGGACGGGGAGAGTCCGGGGTGAGCGAACAAAGGGAGGGGGGGGGCCCAGGCCCTGACCCCCCACCCCCGGGGGTCTGGGATGGGGGAAAGGGTGGGGACTCTGGGGGGGGTTGGGTGGGGTTTGGGGGGGATTGGATGGGATTTGGGGGATTGGATGGGGGAAAGGGGATCTGGGGATGGGGGGAGGATGGGAATTTGGGGGAGAATCGGGTGAGGAAAATGGGATTTGGGACTGGGGAGGAACAGAGCTGGGGAGGGGGGATCGGGGAATGGGGGAGAGGATGGGAATTTGGGGAGGGGTTGGATGGGGGAGACGGGATCTGAGAATGGAACCGGAGCTGGGAAATCGGGGCTGGGGGAAGCAGGATGGGAACGGGGGGGATTGGATGGAGAAAATGGGAATGGGAGCGCTGGGGTGGGTGAATCAGGGATGGGATTGGATGGGGGAAATGGGATTGGGAACGGGAATGGGAAATCAGGGATGGAGAGGATGGGAATGGGGGGGAAATGGGGATTTGGGGGGGGTTGATGGGATTTTGAGTGGGATTGGATGGGGGAAATGGGATTGTGGGATTGAGGAGGAGGTGGGGATGGGGAATGAGGGATTGGGGGAAGCAGGATGGGAACTGGAGAGGGGGGGGTTGGATGGGAGGATTTGGGATGGAGCAGAACCGAGGACGGGAAAATCACAAACAGATGGAACCCGGATGAGAACCTCAAATCACCCAAACCGAACCGAACCGAACCAGGGCCAAAACAACAACCCCGCGGCCCCTGAGCCGGGGCTGAAAACCGGGGAGGGGGGGGCGGGGGGGAGCAAACTGGGAATGAAAACCGGGGATGAAAACCGGGGATGAAAACTGGGAATGAAAACTGGGAATGAAAACTGGGGATGAAAACGGGGGATGAAAACTGGGAATGAAAACTGGGAATGAAAACTGGGGATGAAAACTGGGAATGAAAACTGGGAATGAAAACTGGGGATGAAAATGGGGGATGAAAACCAGGGGATGAAAACTGGGAATGAAAACTGGGAATGAAAACTGGGGCTGCAAACGGGGGGATGAAAACGGGGGATGAAAACGGGGGATGAAAACCAGGGGATGAAAACTGGGAATGAAAACTGAAGGGGTGAAAATCAGGGCTGAAAATGGGCTGAAAACCGGGGGAGGACAAACTGGGGATGAAAAACGGGATAAAAACCGGGAGCTGAGAACGGGTCTGGGGGCTCGGGGGGCTCGGGGAGGGTGGTCCCGCGGGGGTCCCGTTACCTGCCCGTTCTTCATGAGGTCGGCCCACATGCTGGTGCCGTCCCCGCCGCGGCATCAGGACGTGGTAGGTGAAGAAGTAGATGCCGGGCAGCGGGCAGGTGAATTTGCCGCTCGAGGGGCTCGTAGTAGTTGCCCACGTTGGTCACCACGTCGTCGAAGCGCAGCACCTCGTAGCCCTCGTGCGGCTTCCTCAGGCCGGCGTAGAAAGCGATTTTTGGGGCTGTAGAAGGACGGGATGTACCCGCCCGGCCCCGGGCCCGGAGGTCCCGGTGGGCCCCGGCCGGCCCGGTTCTCCCGGTGGTCCCCTCGGGCCCGGTGGCCCCGGTGGCCCTCGGAGGCCGGTGCGGCCCTTGCGGCCCGGTTCGCCCTTGGCTCCGGGCAGGAAAGGCGGCGGGGAGGGGGGCGGCAGCTCGGGGTAGGGGTCGCAGACCATGCGGCAGCTGCCCCAGCATCTCGTAGTGCGCGGCCGCCTTGGAGCCGTGCACCAGCAGCGGGATGGCCACCAGCAGCACCAGCAGCATGGCCACGCCGATGGCCACGCCGGCCACCCGCTTCCTGCGGCTCAGCCGCGACGCGGCCAGCGCCAGCAGGTCCTCGTCACCCTTGGGAGCGATGGTGGCGAGCGGAGGAGACCGGCGGCGGGGAGGCCCCGGAGGATGGGAACCCGGCGGGGACGGGGAGGGGACAGCGAGGGGGACACGGATGGGGCCGGGATGGGGCTGGGATGGGGCTGGGATGGGGACACGGATGGGGACACGGATGGGGACACGGATGGGACACGGATGGGGACACGGATGGGGACACGGATGGGACACGGATGGGACACGGATGTGGCTGCTGGTGGCGGCAGGAGAGGGGGGGAATGGCAGTGGGGATGGGGGACAGAGCGGGGATGGGGCTGGAGTTGGTGGGGACAGGGATGGGGGACAGGGACAGGGACGGGGACAGGGACGGGGACAGCGGCTGCAGCTGCGGGTGGAGCCGGCGGTGAAACCCAGAGAGGGGCTGGGGCCGAGGATGGGATTGGGAGCAGGGATGGGGTCGGGAATGGGGCCGGGAATGGGGCTGAGGCCGGAGGAGAAGCTGCGGGTGGAGCCGGCGATGGGACCCACGGCAGGGACGGGGCTGGGAATGGGATCGGGGGCCGGGAATGGGATCAGGGGCCGGGGATGGGATCGGGAGCCGGGGATGGGATCGGGAGCCGGGGATGGGATCGGGGGCTGGGAATGGGATCGGGGGCCGGGAATGGGATCGGGAGCCGGGAATGGGATCGGGGGCCGGGGATGGGACCGGGGATGGGATCGGGGATGGGATGGGGAACGGGGCCGGAGCTGCGGGCGGAGCCGGCGGCGGCACCGGGAGCGGGGCTGGGGCCTGTGGCCGGGGCTGCGGCCGAGGACGGGACCGGCAGCAGGGCTGGGGCCGGAAGCCGCGGGCGGAGCCGGGACGGGCGCTGCAACCGGAGGCGATGGTGCTGAAGGGGCCGGGAGCGGTACCGGGAGCGGAGCCGGGAGCGGTACCGGGGAGCGGAGCCGGGAGCGCGCAGCCGGACACGGAGTCAGAGCGGAGCTCCTGCAGCAGCCAGGACCGGAGCCGGGAGTGGGAGCTGGTGATGTAACCGGAGCCGGGATGGAGCCGCCAGGGAGCCGCCACCGGAACCGGGATAGAACCGGGACCGGAGCCGGGACGGAACAGGGATGGAGCCGGGATGGAACCGGGATGGAACCGGGATGGAACCGCGATGGCCCCGACGCGCGGGGCAACTTCTCCCCAAGTTCCCCGTAAGCGACCGGCGGGGAGCGGCACCCCCGGGATCGTCCCCCCGGGATCGTCCCCCCGGGATCGTCCCCGCGCTGTCCCCGGTGGCTCCCGCGGGGCCGGAGCCGGGCGGTAGCACCGGGGGCGGGGGGATCTCCGGGCCCCCCCCCCCCTCCCGCGGTACCGGAACCCCCCCGCGGCCGGACCCCCCCCGGTACCTGCGGCCGGTGCCGCCGCCGCGCCCGCAGCGAGCCCCGCTCCGCCCGCCCCGCCCGACGGCCCCGGGCACGGCGGGGGCGGGGAGGGGCCGGCGGCGGGGGGGGGCACGGGGTGAGTGTGCAAGGGCCGGGCGGGTGTGCAAGGGGGTGGGTGTGCAAGGGGCTGCGGGGGGCTTTGGGGTGCCCCCCCCCCCCACCACCCCCAGCGGGTTTGGGGCGCCAGCCCCGGGCTCGGCCCCTCCCCCCCCCGCCCGTAGCCGGGGGTCCCGGAGGGAGGGGATGGGGGAGGGGGGGGGCTTTGCACACGCGTGTGTGGGGCGCGGGCGTGTCCGTGTGTGCGGCCTGCTGGTGTCCGTGCAGGGCCTGGGCAGGTGCTGGAGTGTGAGCTCTGAGTGTGCACTGAGCTGTGTGTGTGCACTGTGAGTGTGAGCTCTGTGAGTGTGAGCTCTGTGAGTGTGAGCTCTGTGAGTGTGAGCTCTGAGCGTGAACGGGGAGTGTGAGCTCTGAGTGTGCACTGAGCTCTGTGTGTGCACTGTGAGTGTGAGCTCTGTGTGAGTGTGAGCTGAGCGTGCACTGAGCTCTGTGTGAACTCTGTGAGTGTGAGCCCTCTGTGAGTGTGAGCTCTGCATGTTCCCGCTCAGCCCGTGTGTGTGTGCGCACTATGTGTGAGAGCTCTGAGTGTGAGCTCTGTGTGAGTGTGAGCTCTGTGTGAGTGTGGGCTCTGAGTGTGCACTGAGCTCTGTGTGTGCACTGTCAGTGTGAGCTCTGTGTGAACTCTGTGAGTGTGAGCTCTGTGTGAGTGTGGGCTCTGAGTGTGCACTGACCTCTGTGTGTGCACTGTCAGTGTGAGCTCTGTGTGAACTCTGTGAGTGTGAGTTCTGTGCACATGCGTGAGCGCAGGCCGTGTGTGTGCATCCCGTGTGTGAGCTCTGTGAGTGTGAACTCTGTGTGTGAGCTCTGTGTGAGTGTGAGCTGAGTGTGCACTGAGTGTGAGCTCTGTGAGTGTGAGCTGAGTGTGCGCTATGTGAATGTGAGCTCTGTGTGTGAGCTCTGCGTGAGTGTGAGCTCTGTGTGAGTGTGAGCTGAGTGTGCTCTGTGTGTGTGAGCTCTGAGTGTGCACTGAGTGTGAGCTCTGTGCCCCCCATGTGCATCCCGTGCGTGCATGTGCCCTGAGCTCTGAGTGTGCGCTCTGTGCGCTCTGTGTGAGTGTGAGCTCTGTGAGTGTGAGCTGAGTGTGCTCTGTGTGTGTGAGCCTCTGAGTGTGCGCTGTGTGAGTGTGCGCTCTGTGAGCTCTGTGTGAGTGTGAGCCCTGAGCACACGCTGTGTGCACCCCGCCTGCAACACTTCGGCTGCGTTTTCCCGCCTCTCCCGTGTGGGGTTCGTGCATTCCCCTACAACCTCCATGGCGGTTTTACACACTCCCTCTCTTTTTCTGTGTCATTTTTGCCACACTTCCCATGTTTCCCGCGTGTTTTTTGTGCATTTTCTGGTTTCCCGTGTGGTTTTTTTTACACACTTCCCGTGTTCTCCGTGTGGTTTTCGTGCGTTTTCTTACATCCTCCAAGGGGTTTTTTTGCAAATTTCCCATGTTTTTCCGTGTTTTTTTCCACAATTTCTATTTTCCCTGTGCCTTTTTTCCCCATTTTCTGTTTTCCCTGTGCCTTTTTTTACCCAATTTCTGTTTCCTCTGTGGCTTTTTTTCCACAATTTCTCTTTTCCTTGTGCTTTTTTTTACACAATTTCTCTTTTCCCTGTGCTTTTCTTACCCATTTTCCCTTTCCCGCCTGCTTTCGATGCATTTCCCTACATTCCCCAAAGGGTTTTTTTACCCATTTTCTCTTCCCCTCCCGCTTTTTTCCCCCACCTTTCCCGTGCGTTTTTCACCTTTTTTCCTCCCTTTCCCCGCCGAGTTTTTATTTTTTTAAAATTTTTTTTTTTCCACCTTCCCGTCCCTTTTTTCTCCGCTCCCCGCGCATTCCCTGTCCCCGCGGCCCCTCGGGGGACAATCCATCGCGACAATCCCGGCGCTTCCAAAGGTCTCGGATCCCTCGGATCCCGCGATCCATCACCGGCGCGGATTTACGGCCGGGGATCGATGCGCCCGCCCCGTGTTTGTGCAACAAATCCCGCCCGGGGGGGGGGGACACACACACGGGGGGGGGGTGACAGCGGTGACAGCGGTGACAGTGCCACCCGCGCGTGTCCCCACACCCCCCTCCCCGGGCTGCCACATCGCGCCGCCTCGGCTTTTAATGAGAGAATTAATTAGCGGGGAGGAGAGGGGGGAAGCCCTTAATTGGCGGGGATGGGGATAGAGGGGGACAGAGGGGACAGAGGGGGGGGGCAGGACCCCAATTCTGTCCCCGTGGTCCTGGGGGGGGGGCTGGGATTGGTGGCATTTGAGGGGGGTCGGTCCCGGTTTTGGGGGTCCCTCGGTTGGTGACACCGAGTTTGGGGGGTTTCGGTCCCGGTTTTGGGGGGTCTCTCATTTGGTGTCAGCAGATTTGGGGGTTAAGCCTCGGTTTTGGGGGTCCCTCGGTTGGTGACACACCGGGATTTGGGGGGGGGGTTCTGTCGCGGTTTTGGGGTCCCTCGGTCGGTTGACACCGAGTTTGGGGGGGGGGTCGGTCCCGGTTTTAGGGTCCCTCGGTCGGTGACACCGAGTTTGGGGGGGTCGGTCCCGGTTTTGGGGTCCCTCGGTCGGTGACACCGAGTTCGGGGGGTTCGTGGTCCCGGTTTTGGGGTCCCTCGGTTGATGTCACAGGGATTTGGGGGGTTCGGTCCCGGTTTTTGGGGTCCCTCGGGCAGGGTCCCCATTCTGTCCCCGTGCCCCTGGAGGGGGGGGGGGTGGGGGTGGGGGGGGCTGGGATTGGTGGCACCGCGGTTTTGGGGGGGGCGGGGGACAGTTTTTGGGGTCCCTCATTTGGGGTCTCAGCCCCCATCCCGGGGGTCCCCCAGCCCCCATTTTTGGTGTCCCTCGCTTGATGCCACCAGGCCTGGAGGGGGTCCCTGCCTCAGTTTCCCTCCCCTGCCCGACCTCTCTGTCCCCCCCCCCAGGATCCTCGTGGGGGGGGTTGGGGACAGGCGACAATCGTGTCCCCCCCCCCTCCTTTGCCACCTCTCTGTCCCCCCCCAGGATCCTCGTGGGGGGGTTGGGGACAAGGTGACATTCGTGTCCCCCCCCCCTTTTGCCACCTCTGTCCCCCCAGATCCGCGTGGGGGGGTTGGGGACAGGCGACAATCGTGTCCC
>JAJNNQ010000322.1:0-62471 GCA_027886175.1 Phylloscopus collybita
AAAGCCACGCTCCCCCCAAACCCAGCAAGTGAAGCTGAGCAGCCCCGACTACAAGGGCCGCGCGCAGGACGAGGCCGTGGCCGATTTCCTCAAGCGCATCGAGTGCTACAAGGCCACCTACGAGCCCCTGGATGACCACCTGGACAGGTGACCCCCGCCCCGCCCCACCCACCCCCCCACGGTGCCCCCCAGCCCGCCCTGACCCCCCCATTGCCCCCCACCCCAGCGGGCTGTCCTACATCAAGATCTTCGACGTGGGCGTGCGCTACCTGGCCAACCGCGTGCAGGGCCACGTGCAGAGCCGCATCGTCTATTACCTGATGAACATCCACGTCACGCCCCCGCGCCATCTACCTGAGCCGCCACGGCGAGAGCCAGCTCAACCTGCGCGGCAGGATCGGCGGCGACTCGGGGCTGTCCCCCCGCGGGGAGCAGGTGGGGCTGGGGGGGTCAGAACCTGCGGGGACACACCTGGGGGGAGGCAGGGATGTCCCCCTGTGGGCAGCAGGTGGGGTCAGAACCTGCAGGGACACACCTGGGGGGACACAGGGGGGCCCCTCATGGGGTCAGAACCTGCGGGGACACACCTGGGGGGACACAGGGGGGCCCCTCATGGGGTCAGAACCTGCAGGGCCACACCTGGGGGGACACAGGGGGGCCCCTCATGGGGTCACAGCCAGCTCAACCTGTGGGGACACACCTGGGGGGATGCAGGGATGTCCCCCTGTGGGCAGCAGGTGAGGCTGGGGGGTCACAGCAGCCAGGACACACCTGGGGGAGGCAGGGGGGCCCCTCATGGGGTCAGAACCTGCGGGGACACACCTGAGGGGATGCAGGGATGTCCCCCATGGGCACCAGGTGGGGTCAGAGCCAGCAGGGACACACCTGGGGGGACGCAGGGATGTCCCCTCAAAGGAACCAGCTGGGGCTGGGGGGCAAACAGCCCAGGTGTGTGGGGCTAAAGGAAGACACACCCAGCAGTTCCCGCCAGGTGATTAGCAGGGAGCTCATTAACCAGGCCACACCCAGAAAGGGGTGGGGCTCAGGGCACACCCATAAAGGGGCATTACTTAGGCCACACCCACAAAGGGGTGGGACTCAGGCCACACCCATAAAGGGGCAGGGCTCAGGCCACACCCATAAAGGGGCAGGGCTCAGGCCACACCCAGAAAGGGACGGGGCTCTGGCCACACCCATAAAGGGGCTGTACTTAGGCCACACCCACAAAGGGGCTGAGCTCAGGCCACACCCACAAAGGGGCGGGACTCAGACCACACCCACAAAGGGGCGGGACTCAGGCCACACCCATAAAGGGGTGGGACTCAGACCACACCCACAAAGGGGCGGGACTCAGGCCACACCCACAAAGGGGCGGGACTCAGGCCACACCCACAAAGGGGCGGGACTTAGGCCACACCCATGAAGGGGCGGGACCAGGCCACACCCACAAAGGGGCGGGACTCAGGCCACACCCATAAAGGGGTGGGGCTTAGGCCACACACAGAAAGGGGCAGTACTTAGGCCACACCCACAAAGGGGCAGGGCTCAGGCCACACCCACAAAGGGGCGGGGCTCAGGCCACACCCACAAAGGGGCGGGGCTTATGCCACACCCATAAAGGGGCGGGACTCAGGCTACACCCATAAAGGGGTGGGGCTTAGGCCACACCCAGAAAGGGACAGTACTAAGGCCACACGCAGAAAGGGGCGGGGCTTAGACCACACCCTTAAAGGGGCGGGGCTTAGGCCACACCCACAAAGGGATGGGACTCAGACCACACCCACAAAGGGGCGGGACTCAGGCCACACCCACAAAGGGGCGGGGCTCAGTCCACACCCATAAAGGAGTGGAGCTCAGACCACACCCACAAAGGGGCGGGGCTCCGGCCACACCCACAAAGGGGCAGGGCTCAGACCACACCCATAAAGGGCGGGGCTCAGGCCACACCCACGAAGGGGCGGGGCTCATGCCACACCCACAAAGGGGCGGGGCTCATGCCACACCCACAAAGGGGCGGGGCTCAGGCCATACCCACAAAGGGGCAGGGCTCAGACCACACCCACAAAGGGGCGGGGCTCCGGCCACACCCACAAAGGGGCAGGGCTCAGACCACACCCATAAAGGGCGGGCTCAGGCCACACCCACGAAGGGGCGGGGCTCATGCCACACCCACAAAGGGGCGGGGCTCATGCCACACCCACAAAGGGGCGGGACTTAGGCCACACCCATAAAGGGGCGGGGCTTAGGCCACACCCACAAAGGGGCAGTACTTAGGCCACACCCACAAAGGAGCAGGACTCAGGCCACACCCATAAAGGGGCGGGGCTGGGGCCACACCCACAAAGGGGCAGGGCTCAGACCACACCCACACAGGGGCGGGGCTCTGACCACGCCCCGACGCGTGCCCCGCCCCGGCAGTACGCGCAGGCGCTGGCGCAGTTCATCCGCAGCCAGCGCATCCGGGAGCTGAAGGTCTGGACCAGCCACCTGAGGAGAACCATCCAGACGGCGGCGGCGCTGGGCGTGCCCTACGAGCAGTGGAAAGCGCTCAACGAGATCGACGCCGTGAGCCACGCCCCCCACCCCACCCCACCCGGGTTGAGTTTTGGGAGGGGGACGCCCCCCCCGCCAAAGAGCCCCCCCCAGAACAAGGCTGCTGTCCCCACAGGGGGTCTGCGAGGAGATGACCTACGAGGAGATCCAGGAGCGCTACCCCAAGGAGCTGGCGCTGCGGGATCAGGACAAGTACCGCTACCGCTACCCCAAGGGCGAGGTACCCCCCAAAAAATCCCCCCAAAAAAACCCCAAGGAGGAGGTACCCCCCAAAAAAAACCCCAAAGGGTGAGGTACCCCCTCCCAAAAAAAAATCCCCCCCAAAAAACCCCCAAGGGTGAGGTACCCCCCAAAAAAAAAACCCCAAGGGTGAGGTACCCCCCCAAAAAAACCTCCTAGGGTGAGGTACCTCCTCCCAAAAACCAACAAGGGCGAGGTAGCCCCCAAAAAAATCCCCCCCAAAAAAATCTGCCCCCAAAAAACCCCTAAGGATGAGGTACATTCCCCAAAAACAAACCCCAAGGGCGAGGTACCCCCCCCCCCAAAAAACCCCAAGGGCGAGGTACCCCCTCCCAAAACCTCCCCCCAAAAACACCCCCAAGGGCGAGGTACCCCCCCAAAAAAATCCCCCCCAAAAAACACCAAGGGTGAGGTACCTCCCAAAAAAATCTCCCCCAAAAAAAAACCAAAAAAAACCACCCCAAAAAAACCTCCAAGGGCAAGGTACCCTCCCCCAAAAAAAACCCCAAAGGTGAGGTAACCCCCAAAAAAATCTCCCCAAAACCCCCCCCCCCCAAAAAGACCCCAAAGGGTGAGGTACCCCCCCCAAAACCCCCTCCTGGGGGGGCGCGGGGGGCCTGGGGACCCCCCTGAGTGCCCCCCCCAGTCCTACGAGGACCTGGTGCAGCGGCTGGAGCCGGTGATCATGGAGCTGGAGCGGCAGGAGAACGTGCTGGTGGTGTGCCACCAGGCCGTCATGCGCTGCCTGCTGGCCTACTTCCTGGACAAGAGCGCAGGTGAGCGCACCTGGGGGCACCTGGGCACACCTGGGGGGCAGCTGGGGGGCAGCTGGGGGCACCTGGGGGGCACTTGGGGACACCTGGGGGTGCCTGAGGACATCTGGGGGGCACTTGGGGGGCACCTGAGCACACCTGGGACACCTGGGGGGAACTTGGGGACACCTGAGCACACCTGGGGGCACCTGGGCACACCTGGGGGGCGCCGGGGGGCACCTGGGGGGCACCTGAGCACACCTGGGGACACCTGGGGGGCACCTGGGGGGCAGCTGGGGGCACCTGGGGGGCAGCTGGGGGCACCTGAGCACACCTGGGGACACCTGGGGGGCACCTGGGAGCACCTGGGGACACCTGCTTCTCTCAACACTCCCAGATGAGCTGCCCTACCTCAAGTGCCCCCTGCACACGGTGCTGAAGCTGACCCCCGTGGCTTATGGTGAGTGGGGGGGGTGCCCCCCAAAAAAGGGGATTATTCCCCCAGAGACCCTCCCCAAAATGGGGACAAAATCCCCCCCAAAAAAGGGGATTGTTCCCCCAGAGACCCTCCCCAAAATGGGGACAAATATCCCCCACCCCAAAAGGGGCTGCTCCCCGTCCCCCACCCCAAATTGGGGACAAATCCCCCACCCCAAAAGGGGCTGCTCCCCATCCCCCACCCCAAATTGGGGACAAATCCCCCACCCCAAAGGGGATTGTTCCCCGGTGTCCTGGCTGAAAACGAACCCCATTTCCCCCCAGAGGGGACCGGACCCTCAGCGTCCCTCCCCCAAAAGGGGACAATCCCCCCCAGAGCCCCCCCCAGCTGCAGCCAGGTCCCTTCTTCCCCCCCAACCAGGCTGTGAGGTGGAGTCCATCTTCCTCAACATCGAGGCAGTGAACACGCACCGGGCCCGACCCCAGGTGAGAGCCCCCAGCCCCAAACCCACCCCGAAAGAGGGGGCAGACCTCATTAACCGCCCCCCTAATAAACTGAGGGGGAGGGGCTGTGTTAGATTTTGGGGGGACATCCCCCAAATCCCCCAACACCTTCACCCCGCAGAACGTCGACATCAACCGCACGGCGGCCGACGCCCTCAACACCGTCCCCGAGCACTTCTGAGGGGGACAAGGAGAGACCCCCCAGACCCCAAATTAAACCTTTTGCAAGCAAGCACTGGACGTGGAGATGGGCTGGGGGGCTGCACACCAACGGGGGGCCTTTATTTTGGGTGGGGGGGAGAGGATGGGGGGGTCAGCGGGCGGCCTCGGCCTCGCTGTACTGGCTTGCCCAAAACGTGGGGTCCTTGCCTTGTATCTGAGGGGGAGAAAAAATGTGGGAGGGGGCATCAAACCGAGCCCTGGAGCCCCCCCAAGAGCCCAGAGGAGCCCCCCACGCCCTCGGCACGGCCTCACCTTGGCCACGGCGTTCAGCACGTCCCTCTTGGAGATCTCCTTCTCTGCCCGGGGCCCCCACTGGTATTTGAACTCGGGGGGGTCCGTCAGGGGGATGGGGGTGCTCTCCAGGTACCTGCAGAGGGATGGGGGTGGGTTTTGGGGGGGTGTCCAGCGCTCCCCAGCCCCGTCAGGGACCCCTCAGGCCGCGGGGGCGCGGGGGCTGCGGGCTTTGCTCTGCGGTGTGGTATAAACAGCCCGGCCGAGGCTGGCGCCGAGGCTGCTCTGGGCACACCGGGAGGGGGCACACCGGGAGAGACCCCCCCTCAAACCCTGCACCCCCAGACCCTGCACCCCTGCACCCCCAAACCCTGCCCACCCAAACCCTGCCCCCCTAGACCCTGCCCCCCCAGACCCTGCCCACCCAAACCCTGCACCCCCAGACCCTGCACCCCCAAACCCTGCACCCCCAAACCCTGCCCCCCCAAACCCTGCCCCCCCAAACCCTGCACCCCCAGACCCTGCCCCCCAGACCCTGCCCCCCCGACCCTGCACCCCCAGACCCTGCCCACCCAGACCCTGCCCACCCAAACCCTGCACCCCCAGAACCTGCACCCCCAGACCCTGCACCCCTAGACCCTGCCCCCCCAAACCCTGCACCCCCAGACCCTGCCCACCCAGACCCTGCCCACCCAAACCCTGCCCACCCAACCCCTGCACCCCCAGACCCTGCACCCCCAGACCCTGCACCCCCAGACCCTGCCCACCCAACCCCTGCACCCCCAAACCCTGCACCCCCAGAACCTGCACCCCCAAACCCTGCCCACCCAACCCCTGCCCCCCCAAACCCTGCCCCCCCAAACCCTGCACCCCCAAACCCTGCCCACCCAGACCCTGCCCACCCAAACCCTGCCCCCCCAGACCCTGCACCCCCCGACCCTGCACCCCCAAACCCTGCACCCCCAGACCCTGCACCCCCAGCCCCCGCCAGCAGCCCCCCACTCACTTCTGCCGCACAAACTCCTCTGTCACCAGCTTCCTGACGTCCCCGAACGCCTGGTGCTGCTTCCTGAGGATGGGGAGGGGGGGTTAGTGAGGGGGGGCACTGAGCAGCCCCGGCCCCCCCACCTCCCCTGCCTGTCCCCCCACATCCTACCCTGGGTACACACGGAGCAGGTGCAGGAACTCCCACAGAGCACCTGGAAAAGGGGGGCAGATCAGTGCAAAGGGTGCAAAGTGGGGTACAGGGGGGTTTGGGGGGAGCACTCACTGTCTTTGACTGAGTTGCCCTTCATGAAGATGAAGCTGAGGATGATTAAGAGGAGCCCCATCTTCTCCTTCTCCTCGTCCCTGCAGCAGACACTGGTGGGTCACCCATGGGGGGGGGACACACTGGTGGGGTTCCCCCCCTTCCCAAATCACCCAGGAGCCCCTCACCTGCACAGGTACTTGCCCTCCACACGGGGCAGGTTATTGATCAGGATGTAGGTGTGGCGTTTGGAGTCGATCTCCACCAGCTGCAGCCCGAACACCTGCGGGAGGACAAGGGTTAACCCACGGGGCATCTCCCCCCAAAAAAAACCCCCCCACTTCCCCTACCGTGCTCCCCCCACCTGCTGAAGGGTCTTGCCCGCCCTGTTGACGATTTCCGAGTAGGCATCCCGGTATTCCCGGATGACGTTCTTCAGCATGTCTGCAGGAAAAGCGGCAGGGAAGCGCTGAGGGAGCCCGGAGCTCTGAGCCCCCCACGGCCGGCAAGGCTTTAGGGGACAGGGGGCTCCCCTAAACGTACCTGCCCTCTTGATAGGGATCTTCTTCTGGTCCTTCACAAGCAGGAACTGAACCAGCTCGCTCACCTGTGGGGGAATCAGCAGGGAAGGCCGAGAGCGGGCTGATAACAGAAGGATGTAGACACAGGAGTGGAGGAGTGGGTAGAGAGGGGATCACCGAAATCCACCTTCTGGTTCACCTGGTCCTGGGAGCGCCGCTCCGTCTGGGTCGGGATGGAATCATCCTCCCCATCGGTCATCTGAGTGCAAAAGTCAGGGGAAGCTGATGTTAGAGAATGGAGCAAAACCGAGGAGGGGAGAATGGGAGAGGCCAGTCGGGAAAAGGGAGAATAAATGAGTGGAGAACGGGGAGGGGGCAGCCTCTCACCTGAGAGCAACCGGGCCCTTTGCTGCGCTTCCGCTGGGACATTTCTCACAGCAGTCCTGAGAGGAAAAACAAGCACCAGGCGGGCTAAAACCGCGACAAGAGCAGCCCTAAGGCCGTCTCCAGCGTCCCACCCTCAGCAGGGACGCCGAGATCCCCTCCAAGGCCTCACCAACGACCCGGCCGGAACACGAACCGTCACCAACCGCGCTCCGCCCGCGACTGCGCCGGCCCCGCCCACACCCACCGACCCTGCCCACCACAGCCCCGCCCCGTCTCGCTTCCCATTGGCCTAATCCCGCGCTAGCCCCGCCTACCGCCCAATCCCCGCGTCACGATTGGCGGAGAGCCCGAGTTTACCCCGCCCCCCGGCGCTCGCCCGGCGAGTCTCGCGCTCCACCCTCCCCCCGCCCCTTCCTCCTCTCAGGTGGTGAAAAAGAGCGGGAAAAGAGCGGCACGCGCGCCCCGCCCCCCCTCCCCGCCTCACGGCGCAAAATGGCGCCAAGCGCTGCGTTCCCACGCTGGAAAAAGCCGCAAAACACCCCAAAATGACCCGCAATGGCCCATTTCGCCCTCTCCTTTGCCTTAACAGCCGTTATTTAAACGGGTGGTGTTACTACCACCTATAAAACGCTGCCACGGCCCTTCCCGGAGGTGGAGGAAGAGGTGGAAAAATGGCGGCAGAGGCTGAGGGGAGCTCGGTGCCCCTGGCCACCCCCAGCCCGGCACTGGGATATTGCGGGCACCCCAAAATCCCGGGGGAACCTTCATCCCTTGCCTGTACAGCTGAGGGTGTGCCATGAGAGGTAAGGGTGATTTTTTTTTTTTTTTTTGTGGAGGCACCCCGTGCCTTTTGTGGGTGTACAAGGGGGTTCTGGGGAGCTGCGGGGCCTCAGGGAGTGTGTGGTGTATCCAAGGTGGCTTTTGGGGTGCTCCGGAGGGTTGGGGAGGGCGCTCATTTAGTGTCAAAGTGGGGCACTGAGTGCTACAGGGCTTGGGGAGGCTGTGGAGGTGGAGTGCTCTCAATAATGGGGTGCAACCTCAACGCTTGAGCGCTCCCTTAAACCCAATTTTGAGGTTCATTAAGTGGCTGAGCATTAAATCTGCTGAGTAAAAACAGGGTACTCTCAAGTGTGTGGTGGGGTTCTACATCCCCACTCACCCCCACCCTCAGCTGTAAGATGGGGTGAGACCCCTCCCCAAAACCCCCACAGGGACATGGGGGACCCCCCCCCCAAAGCCTCCACACTTCAGCCTCTTATTTGAAAGCTCCCCAACCCACACCTACAGCACCCCTGTTCCCCTAGTTCATTTCCAGAAAGGGATTTTTCACCGTTTCTCATTTAAACATAGTATTTTAATTTAAGTTTTTTGATCTCTCAGAACTGCATGGCCGCCTCCAACGTGTCCGACAGCTTCGTGGCGATTTTCTCTGCAGGATGGGAGCGATCAGGAATTTGAAGGGAGGTGGTCAGGGAGGTATTTGGAGCAGGGGGAAGTCAGGAAAAGGGGGGGGTGTCTTCACTCACCTGCTCTTTTTTGCAACTTTTTTCTCCTTTTCCCAGCTGCCCGCAGCCCCTGGCCCTGGAATAGAGGGGGGAGCGCAGCCACCTCCTCCAGGCTGGGGGCTCGGGGCACCGACTCCCCCCCGGTGCCCCCCGACTTCACCCGGGGCTTCAGCTCCACCGTCATCGTGCCGAGCTGGGGGGGGGGGGTCAAATATCAACCCCCTGCCCCCTCAAAACATCCCCTCCCCACCTCAGCAAATCCTTCTCCTCCTCACCTCCAGGTCGCTGCTGTTGTCCTCCATGGCTTCTCCTTCCCCTTCCTCCTCAGGACCCACCGGGGACAGCCCCAGCCCCGTCACCGTCACCGGCACAGCTGTGGGGAGGGGGCCAGGTGAGTTTTGGGGGGGGGTCCCTGAGGGGTGGAGCGTTGGGGGTGGGGGTCAGGTGCTGCTCACCTGCCAGGGCCTCGGCGTCGCCCCGCTCCAGAGCCTCCAGGTCCAGCGCCGGCCCCAGCGCCGGCAGGATTTGGGCCTCCAGGTGCACCCCCTGAGATTTGGGGGGGTGGGTGTAGTAGGAGATCTTCCCGCTGCAGGAGAACAGGGGGGGGTCAGGGTGTGGAGAGAGCCCCCTGTCCCTAAAAACGGGGTCAGGGTGTGGGGTGAGCCCTCCTGTCCCTAAAAATGGGGTCAGGGTGTGGGGTGAGCCCCCTGTCCCTAAAAACTGGGTGTGGGGAGAGCTCTCCTGTCCCTGAAAAAGGTGTCAGGGTGTGGGGAGACCCCTCAAGTCCCTAAAAACAGAGCTCAGGGTGTGGAGAGACCCCTCCTGTCCCTAAAAATGGGGTCAAGGTGTGGGGAGAGCCCTCACGTCCCCAAAAATGGTGTCAGGGTGTGGGGTGAGCCCTCCTGTCCCTAAAAACTGGGTGTGGGGAGACCCCTCCTGTCCCCAAAAATGGTGTCACGGTGTGGGGAGAGCCCTCCTGTCCCTAAAAACAGAGCTCAGGGTGTGGGGAGACCCCTCCTGTCCCCAAAAATGGGGTCAGGGTGTGGGGAGACCCCTCCTGTACCCAAAAATGGTGTCGGAGTGTATGGGGACCCTTCCCAGCCCACCCAAAAAGGGGGGAGGATATGCAAAGACCCTTCCTGTACCCAAAACTGGGGTCAGGGTGTATGGGGACTCTTCCCAGCCCACCCAAAAAGGGGGGAGGACATGCCAAGACTCCTCCTGTACCCAAAACTGGGGTCAGGGTGTGGAAACGCCTCCCCAGCCCCCCCAGAAAGGGGCTCAGGAGCGAGCAGCCCCAGCCCAGAGCAGCCCCCTGCCCGCCTCACCTGGTCCAGTCGCGCAGCAGGGCCACGGCGGCGGCGTGGGCGTCCGGCAGCCCCCCCGGGCGCAGCCGGCCCTGCCGCCGCGCCAGGTGGGCCAGGAACTGCAGGGGGTCAGCGCAGGGGGGCACCCCATAGAGCTGCCCCAGCTGGGGGGGCACAGAGCGGGGTTTGAGTGGGGGGGGGATGGACACACAGGGCACTGCCCCCCCCACTCCGAGCCAAAAGGGGCTGGAAATGCCCGAATCAGGGGAGAGCCCCCCAAAATAATCCCCCCTCCCCACTGCTGTGGGCACCCCCAGTGCTGAGCCCCCCCTTAATCCTCGCTTTGGGGGTCAGTGGGACCCCCCCTCAAAGAGCCCTAAATCTGCTGATTCAGCTGGGAAAACAAAAATTGGGAGCCCACCCTCCCCGTTGCCATGGTGATGGGGACCCCCCACCCATGAACCCTCAGCCCCCCGAGGGGTCCCCACGCACCTGCTGGGGGGGGCAGCGGCGCAGGATGGCGCAGGCCGGGGCCAGGGGGTCCCGCAGGCGCTGGGGGGCCAGGGCCCCCCTCAGGGGGGCGGCGGCCGGGGGGTCCCCCGAGTCCAGCACCACGCCCGGGCAGTCCAGGAGGCGGATGTGCCGGTCCAGCTGCACGGCCTGCAGGCACCTGGGGGCGGGGTCTGCGTGCCACACCCACTGCGCGCACCTGGGCTGTGTGCCACACCCACTGTGCACACCTGGGCTGTGTGCCACACCCACTGCGCGCACCTGGGCTGTGTGCCACACCTGGGCTGTGTGCCACACCCACTGCGCACACCTGGGCTGTGTGCCACACCCACTGTGCACACCTGGGCTGTGTGCCACACCTGGGCTGTGTGCCACACCCATTGCGTGCACCTGGGCTGTGTGCCACACCCACTGCACGCACCTGGGCAGGGTCAACCCAGGCTCCTCCCACTGCCCCGCCCCCCCCTGGGCACGGTGCCCCCAGCCCCGGGGGGCTCACCTGGTGACCCCGGGCGTGGCCCCCACCCCGCAGGTGCGGCTGCGCTTCAGGCTGTTGATGAGGCTGCTCTTGCCCACGTTGGGGTACCCTGGGGGCGGGGAGCTGTTGGGGGGGGGCCCTGAAACCCCAGCCCCACAGCCCCCCCCCATTACACAGCCCCCCCAAAGCCCCCCCAGCCCCCGTCACCCATCAACCTCCCCCAAAGCACCTCCCTTCCAAACCCTCCCTACTCAGCTCCAGCCCCCCAAACTCCCCCCTCCTCCCACCCCAGCCCCCCCAAACTCCCCCCACGCATCAACCCCCCCAATTCCACCTCCCTTTCAGACCCCCCCTACTCAACCCAAGCCCCCCAAACTCCCCCCTCATGCCCCCCAGCCCCCTCCCCATTTCACAGCCCCCCATAACCCACAGCCCCCCCAAACCCTCCCACCCATTAACCCCCCCTACTCAACTCCAGCCCCCCACTCCCCCTCCTCACACCCCAGCCCCCCCATAACCCACAGCTCCCCCCAAACTCCCCCACCCATCAACCTCCCCATTCCACCTCCCTTTCAGACCCCCCCACTCAACCCCAGCCCCCCAAACTCCCCCCTCATGCCCCCCAGCCCCCCTCACCCACCACCCCAGCCCAGCCCCTTCCCCATTTCACAGCCCCCCAAAGCCCCCAGCCCCATTCACCCATCAACCCCCCCAAACACCTCCCTTTCAAACCCCCCCTACTCAACCCCAGCCCCCCCATCTCACAGCCCCCCCAGCCCCCTCCCCATTTCACAGCCCCCCATAGCCCCCCCAGCCCCCCTCACCCACCACTCCAGCCCAGCCCCCCCCCATTTCCCAGCCCCCTCACCCACGACCCCCACGGTGATGGAGCTCCTGCCCTCCCCGCAGCGCCCGTAGTTGCTCAGGATGTTCAGGAGGCTCTCGGCCCCCACGCAGGCCCCCCCTGCCAGCACCCCCTCGGGGGCTGTGTCTGCCGGCATCCAGCTCTGCTTCTGTGGGAGTGGGGGGACACACACGGGGGGGGGGAGGTCAGGGAGACCCCCCCTCACCTCATCCCCCTCCCCAGACCCCCCCAGCACCCACCAGGTGCCGGCTCTGCTGCTGCGTGCACGCCTTGAAGGCCACGGTGGGGAACTCGGCCCGCAGGTGCTTCAGCCAGGCGGCCACCACGTCCCTGGGCACCAGGTCTGGGCGGGGGGCACACACGGGGGGCGTCCCCAGGGCTGCGGGGGGGCTGCTGAGGGAAGCCCCCTCCCCCTGAGATCCACTCAGACCCCCCCCCCTCACCGATCTTGTTGAGGACGAGCACCAGGCGCTGCTGGGGCCGCAGGGCCCCCTCCAGCCGGGGGCTGCGGCAGCCCTGGGGGTCGCGGGCGTCCAGCACCTCCAGCACCACGTCCGAGGCCGTCAGCACCTGGTCAGGTGTTGGGGAGGGGGGGTTGGAAAGGTTCCCCCCTCCCCAAAAAATCCTCTCAGCGCCCCCTCCCCCCCTGGCACTGACCTTGCGCAGCTCCCGCCCGAAATGCCGCAGCGACGCCTCGTCCTGGGGGGGCTGGGGGGGCTCCTCCTCCTCATCCTCCTTCTCCTGGGGGCACCTGGGTCACGGGGGCTCCTCCAGCCACGGGGGAGCCCCCTGAGTTCTGTGGGGAATGCTCCATCCTAAAGGAGACCCCCTGCCCCCCTCCCGCCCAGGGGGAGCGCCCCCTCCCTTGGGAAGCCCCCCCCGGGTGGTCCCAGCCCCACCTGGCTCTGGAAGTGCTGCTGTCGCCGCAGAGCGTCCGCCAGGTGTGCGGCCAGGTGTGATCGCTGCTGCAGCCCCAGCGCCTGCAGGGCACGGAGGGGTCAGACCCCAAACCCCCCCGGGGTCAGACCCCAAACCCCCCCCGGGGTCAGACCCCAAACCCCCCCCCGGGGTCAGACCCCAAACCCCCCCGGGGTCAGACCCCAAACACCCCCCCGGGGTCAGACCCCAAACCCCCCGGGGTCAGACCCCAAACCCCCCCGGGGTCAGACCCCAAACACCCCCGGGGTCAGACCCCAAACCCCCCCCCCCGGGGTCAGACCCCAAACCCCCCCCGGGGTCAGACCCCAAACCCCCCGGGGTCAGACCCCAAACCCCCCCCGAGTTTGTCCCTGAGGGGGCACCCAAAACGCCCCACCCGGGGGTCGCAATGGGAGGAAGATTCCAAACTCCTCCTCCAGGTGCGGCAGGGCCACCCACCCCAAAACACCCCGGGGAAACCCCAGAATTCCCCCCCAGCCCGGGGGGGCACCTGGGACACCCCCAGAACGCTCCCCCCGGTTCTTTACCCGTCTCTGCCGGCTCTTGCTCTGCTGCTTCACGAAGGCGGCGAAGCGGCCGAGCTGCGGCACCCCCGGGTCCTTCTTGACCCCGCGCCGGGCCTGGGGACACGGGGGGGGTCACACGGGGGGGGCTGCACCCCCAAACCCCCCCCGGTTCCCTCCCTGCCCCAGGCTGGGGCTCACCTGGACGCGCTTCTTCCGGGACGCCTCCACCTGTCGCCCTGCGGGGAGGGGAGGGGCGGGGTGAGCTGGGGGGCTGGGGGGGTTCCCCGGGACCCCCCGAGCCCTCCCGGTGCCTCCCCGAACTCACGGGACCGGGTCATGGCTGCAGCGCCCCACGCCGCCGGGATTCCCTGGCGCCGCCTAGTGACGTCACTTCCGGCGCAGCCAAGTACGGCACCTCGCGATGGCGGCCGGCAGCCGCGCTCAAGATGGCGGCCGCCATAAGGACACCCCCGTGCCACACCCAAGATGGCGTCACCACCCCAACATGGCGGCGGCAGCGGCGCGGACAAGCACGAGCCGCTTTTGGTGCCACACCCAAGATGGCGCCCCCCGCGCGAGGGTGCCACCCTGCCACACCCAAGATGGCGCCCAGGCCCACCCCTCCCCTCCCCTCCCCCCCCAAGAACGACCGGGACTGCCCTTACCAAGAGTGCACTTTTTTATTCCTTTTTTTTTTTTTTTTTTTTTTTTTTTTTAACTTTTTCTCTCAGTTTTGGGGGTGGGGGGGAGGGGCTGAACTTCTTATTTATAATTTCAGGGGCTCCCCCCTTTCACCGCCCCCCCCCCAGCCCCCAACGCGGGGTGGGGGAGGAGCTGGGGGGGGCGGGGCAGGAGGGAATCCCCAACCCTCCAACAGAGCGGGAAAACCCCCCCAAACCGGGATCCGGAGGGGGAAAAAAAAAAAAAAAAAAAAAAGAAAAAAAGAAATAAAATAACCCCGAAAAAAAAAAAAACCAACCAAACCAAAACAAACCAAAAAAAGCCAATGGAACAAAAAAATATATATATATTTATAGAGGCCCTGCGGGGGGGTGGGGGCGGCCCCCCTAGGCCAGGCCGAAGCCCTCGGAGCACTCCTGGATGGCCAGCAGCAGCATGTGCCGCAGCTTCTCGTAGCTCTCGTAGGCCGGCAGGTCCAGCTGGTTGAAGCTGGGGACACACCCGGGTCACTGTCACACCCCCCCGAGGGTCCCCGTGTCCCCAGGGGGGTGTTGTCCCCATGTCCCTCTGTCCCCATGTCCCTGTGTCTCCCCCTGTCCCCTCACCAGGTGTGACCCGAGGGCAGGTGTTCATTGTCCCCATGTCCCCCCTGTGTCCCTGTCCCCTCACCAGGTGTGTGCCAGAGGAAGGTGGTCGGTGTCCCCCCTGTGTCCCCATGTCCCTCTGTCCCTCTGTCCCCTGTTCCCACATCCCCACACCAGGTGTGTCCTGGGATGATGTGGTCAGTGTCACCAGGTGTGACCCGTGGGCAGGTGCTCATTGTCCCCCCTGTGTCCCCCTGTCCCCCCCTGTCCCCCCCGTGCCCTCACCAGGTGTGGGCCGAGGGCAGGCGGTCGGTGGAGCGGTCGTCGCGGTGGATCTGGAATTTCTGGATGCCGTTCATGCCCTCGAGGGCGGCGAAGCCCTGCAGCGGCACCTTGGACGTGCCCGTCACGAACTGCAGGAACTTGGCGCGGTCGGCCTGGTCGAAGGAGCGCAGGGCGCGCCAGAACCACTGGATCTGCGCCGGGGAGGGCGCGGGGACGGACACGGGGACAGACACACCGACAGTCAGCCACCAGGATCCTTGGAAACCCACCCTGGAACCCCCCAGAACCCCCTGGAATCTCCCCAAAGCTCCCCAGGACCCCATCAGGTGTCAGCTCCACCTGGATGGAGTTGCCCTGGTACCTGGAATCCCCTGAAATCCTCCCAGAACCCCCCAAGAACCCCCTGGAATCCCCTCAGGTGCCAGCCCCACCTGGATGGAGCTGCCCTGGTACTCAGAACCCCCAAAAATCCCCCCAGAACGCCCTGGAATCCCCCCCAAAACCCCCCAGGACCCCCTCCAGGGCCCAGCCCCACCTGGATGGAGCTGCCCTGGTACTCAGAACCCCCAAAAATCCCCCCAGAACCCCCTGGAATCCCCCCAAAGCCACCCAGGACTCTCCCGCAGGGCCCAGCCCCACCTGGATGGAGTTGCCCTGGTACCTGGAATCCCCCCCCAAACCCCCCAGGACCCCCCCCAGGGCCCAGCCCCACCTGGATGGAGCTGCCCTGGTACTCAGAACCCCCAAAAATCCCCCCAGAACCCCCTGGAATCCCCCCCCAAACCCCCCAGGACCCCCCCCAGGGCCCAGCCCCACCTGGATGGAGCTGCCCTGGTACTCAGAACCCCCAAAAATCCCCCCAGAACCCCCCAGAATCCCCCCCAAAACCCCCCAGGACCGCCCCCAGGGCCCAGCCCCACCTGGATGGAGTTGCCCTGGTACCCAGAACCCCCCCAGAACCCCCCCCAAAACCCCCCAGGACCGCCCCCAGGGCCCAGCCCCACCTGGATGGAGCTGCCCTGGTACCCAGAACCCCCCGGAATCCCCCCCCAAACCCCCCAGGACCCCCCCCAGAGCCCAGCCCCACCTGGATGGAGTTGCCCTGGTACTTGTGGTACTCGGTGTTGGCCTTGAGGTCGTCGATGTCGATGGTGGGCAGGCCCGAGATGAGCAGCTCCAGCTCCTGCTCCGTGAAGATGGAGATGAGGCGCTTGGGGATGATCTCGTAGAACCCTTCCAGGAACGCCGCCAGCTGCTTCCGGATGGCCCCTGCGGGAGGGTTTGGGGGGTCAGGGGGGGTCCAGGGAGCCCCCCCCGAGCTCCCCCTGCCCCCGAGGCTCACCGGTCATGCGCATCTGGCACACCAGGTGCACGTACTCCTTCTTGTTCTCCTCCGTCACCAGCACGTTGGCCCCGTTGGGCTTCAGGTCCCGCACCTCGCACACCCCGAACTCCTGCACCTGGGGGGGCACGGGGGGGTCAGCAGGGCGTGGGAACATCCCTGAGCCCCCAAAACCCCCAATTCCTGCACCTGGGGGGGCACGGGGGGGTCAGCAGGGGGTGGGGACATCCCTGAGCCCCCAAAACCCCCAATTCCTGCACCTGGGGGGGTCAGCAGGGGGTGGGGACACAGAGGGGACATCCCTGAACCCCAAAGCCCTGAACCTGGCGGTGCCAGCGGGTGACAGACGGGAAGGTGTCACCCCTGGGGTGTGAGGAATGAGGGGACACCCCCGGGACACCCCCAAACCCCAGGGGGACACCTCAGGAGGGGAGGGGCCCCTCCCTGGCACATGGGAACCCTGCAGGAGCAGCCGTGGGGAGCTGGGGACCCCCAGATGCTGCTTTTGGGGGTCCCTGTGCCCCCCAGAGGGCTCCTGGTGCTGGTTTTGGGGGGGGTCCAGACCTCGGTGCTGAAGGTGAGGTCGTAGCCCAGCGTGGAGACGTCGTTCTCCAGCAGGTACACGAGGCCCTGGTAGAAGTGATAGTCCTCGCTCTCCATGTCCGTGTACCTGGGGGGGCCAAACACGGGGGGCAGCGCCCCCAAAACGGGGTCAGACCCCACTGGGAGCCCCCAAAACGGGGTCAGATCCTGCTGGGAGCCCCCAAAACGGGGTCAGATCCCACTGGGAATCCCCAAAACGGGGTCAGACCCCACTGGGAATCCCCAAAAACAGGGTCAGACCCTGCTGGGAGCCCCCAAAACGGGGTCAGACCCCACTGGGAGCCCCCAAAACGGGGTCAGATCCCACTGGGAGCCCCCAAAATGGGGTCAGACCCTGCTGGGAGCCCCTTAACTGGGGTCAGACCCTGCCAGGGGTCCAGAGCCCCACAAACGATTCCAAACGTGCTGAACGGGGTCCAGCACCCCCTAAACAGATCTCATACCCCACAAATGCCATCCCACACCCCCTAAAGGCAGTCCTACGCCCCACAAATGCAGTGCCACCCTCTTCTGAGGGACTCCAGCACCCCATAGACGGCTCCAGCACCCCACAAATGCCGTCCCACGCCCCACAGATGCAGTCCCACCCTCTTCTGAGGGGCTCCAGCACCCCCTAAACAGCTCCCACCCCCCACAAACTCCATCCCACCCCCCCAAGCCCCCCCCAGCCCCGCTTACCGCACGGACTTGCCCAGGATGTGTTTGTAGAAGGAGCGGGTGAAGTAGCACTCCAGCAGGCGGTTGTCGTACACGGCCTTGGCCACGATCCTGCCCACGAACTTGAAGTAGCTGAGGTGGTTGGGGTTGCAGTGGGACGAGGGGTTGATGGTGTAGGTGACGCGGTCGCCGGGCGAGGTGCGGAACAGGGCGTACATGGGGTTGAACATCTCGCGGGAGATGATCATGTACCACTCCCGCAGCAGCCCCCCGGCGTCCTGGCCCTCCTCGCCCTCGAAGACGATGTACCTGGGGGGCACGAGGGGGGGTCAGGAGGGTTGGGGGGGGTTTGGGGAGGATGGAGTGGGGTTTTTGGGGGGATTTGGGGAGGGTGGAGCAGGGTTTTGGGCGTCCCAGGGGGTGTTTTGTTGGGGTTTGGGGAGGGTGGAGATGTTTTTTGGGGGGTTTGGGGAGGATGGAGGTGTTTTTTGGGGGGTTTGGGGGGAATTGGGGGGTTTGGGGAGGGTGGAGCAGGGGGTCAGGGTGTCCCAGGGGGTGTTTGGGGTGTCCCAGGGGGTGTTTGGGGTGTCACGTTTTGTGACACACAAGAGCTACTTTGGGGGTCCCCAGGAGCTGTTTGGGGGTCCCCAGGAGCTGTTTGGGGGTCCCCAGGAGCTCTTTTGGGGGTCCCCAGGAGCTGTTTGGGGGTCCCCAGGAGCTGTTTTGGGGTCCCCAGGAGCTGTTTTAGGGGTCCCCAGGAGCTCTTTGGGGGTCCCCAGGGGCTGTTTTGGGGGGTCCCCGGGAGCTCTTTGGGGGGTCCCCAGGAGCTGTTTTGGGATCCCCAGGAGCTCTTTGGGGGGTCCCCAGGAGCTGTTTTAGGGGTCCCCATGAGCTGTTTTGGGGGGTCCCCAGGGGCTGTTTTGGGGTCCCCAGGGGCTGTTTTGGGGTCCCCAGGAGCTCTCGGGGGGGCTCTCACAGGCGGTTCTTCATCTCCTCGGGCGATTTGCGGTGCAGCTCCCGGTAGGAATCCTCGAAGACGTGGTCGCGCCGGACGTGCACGGCCATGTCCTCCTTGCGCAGCCCCTCGTCCAGCCGCTCCAGCTCCTGCCTGAAATACCTGGGGGGGAGAGAAAAAACACCCCAAAAAATAAAAACAGGGGCTCTAATACCTGGGGGGGAGAGATCAGGAGTCAGGGTTTTAATTGGCAGGTGGTCTGAGTGCTGGAAAGGAGAACGTCACTTTTGGGGGATACTCATAGAAAGCTGGCGGTGTGGGGAGGGGCTCTCTGCTCCTTAAAATAAATAAAAATCCTTGGCCTCTGAAGTAAAATACCTTTAAAAAGCTCCAGCACCCCATAAATGGGTCTGGCACTCAATGAACACAGTCCCACACCCCACAAATGTCATCTCACACCCCACAAATGCAGTCCCACCCTTCTCTGAGGGGCTCCAGCACCCCATAAATGACTCCAGCACCCCCTAAACAGATCCCAGACCCCATAAATGCCAACCCACACCCCATTAAACGGAGTGCCACCCTTCTCTGGGGAGCTCCAGCACCCCCTAAACAGATCCCACACCCCACAGACACAGTCTCACACCCCCTAAACCCAATGCCACCCCCTCTGAGGGGCTCCAGCACCCCATAAATGACTCCAGCAGCCCCTAAACAGACCCCACACCTCACAAATGCCGTCCCACCCCACAAATGCCATCCCACACCCCACAAATGTCATCTCACATCCCACAAACACAGTCCCACACCCCAGAGATGCGATGCCACCCTCTTCTGAGGGGCTCCAGCAGCCCCTAAACAGACCCCACACCCCACAAATGCCATCTCACACCCCCTAAACGCAGTCCCCACACCCCATAAATGCAGTCTCACACCCCAACACCCCATAAACACAGCCCCACCCTTCTCTGAGGGGCTCCAGCAGCCCCTAAACAGAGCCCACAGCCCCTAAAGGCAGCCCCAGACCCCCCAGGCACAGCCAGAGCCCCCCCAGAGCCCCCCAGGGCACGCACTTGCGCTTGACGTCGAAGTCCAGCACGCGGATGTAGTCGACCAGCACGGCGAAGGGGCCGTCGGCCAGGTGCGTGGTGGACTGCCGCAGGATCTGGTTCAGCACCGTCCGGTGGGTCTCTGAAAACGGGGGGGGGACGAAAAATAAAAATCCAGGGGGTTTGGGGGTGTCTGGGAATAGAGGGGATCCCCCCACCCCCCAGGCTGGGGCCTGGCCCGAGCGTTGGGGGTCTCGTTGTTGGCTGGCGGTGGCTCCCGAGGGTGGAGGGGTCAGAAATTCCCCAAATTCGTCCTCCCCAAAGTTCTGGGGCTCCCCCAAATTCATCCCCCCACCAAAGCCCCCCATATCCCTCTCTTGCACCCCAAACCCCCTCCCAGGCCCTTCCAATGCCCCCCAAACCCCCTCCTTGTGCCCCAAAGCCCCCCAAACGCCCTCCCCACACCCCAAACCCTTTCCAAAGCCCCCCAAACCCTCTCCCCATGCCCCAAAGCCCCTCCCAGGCCCTTCCAGTGCCCCCCAAACCCCCTCCCCACACCCCAAATCTCCTCCAGTGCCCCCCAAACCCCTCCCAAAGCCCCCCAAACCCCCTCTCCACACCCCAAACCCCCTCCAAAGCCCCCCAAACCCCCTCCCCACACCCCAAACCCCTTCCAAAGCCCCCCAAACCCCCTCCAAAGCCCCCCAAACCCTCTCCCCACACCCCAAACCCCTTCCAAAGCCCCCCAAACCCCTCCCAAAGCCCCCCAAAGCCCCTGTCCCCACCCCCCAGCGCCCCCTCCCCGCGGCCCCGGGCTCACCGGCGAAGCGCAGGAATTTCTGGGTGTCGGGGGGCAGGCTGGCCGAGATGTGCATGGCCGAGGGCTCCCGGGAGAAGAAGGGGTCCAGGGCGGAGGGCGTGGCGGGGGTGAGGGGCGCGGGGGACAGCGGCGGCGGCTCGTCCTTGATGTGGGCCAGCTGGCTCTCCCGCGTGTCCCGCACCGGCGGGCGGCTCTCGCGCTCCGTGGCGTGCACCAGGAAGAACGCCTCCACCGCCGGCTGCAGCACTGCCCGACGGACGGACGGAGGGACAGACGGACACGGGGACGGATAGACGGTGAGGGGCCAGCGGGGAGGGACAGGGGACAGGGGGGTGGTGAGGGACGGACAAGGGACAGTGAGGGATGGACAGGGGGGTGGGACAGGGGGATGGACAAGGGGACAGTGAGGGATGGACAGGGGGACGGTGAGGGGACAGTGGGATGGGAATGGGACAGGGGGACAGTGAAGGGTCAGCAGGGGGGTGGTGAGGGATGGACAGGGGGACAGTGAGGGATGGACAGAGGGGTGGGACAGGGGACAGGGGGACAGTGAGGGGTCAGCGGGACGGACAGCAGGATGGACCAGGGACAGTGAGGGATGGACAGGGGGACGGTGAGGGGACAGGGGGATGGGAATGGGATGGGGGGACAGCGAGGGGCCCCTCTATAGGTCCCAACCCCCTCCCTGGGATTTGGGGCACCCCCGGAAGTGTCACCCCGATGGTTTTGGGGCTCCTCTTAGAGGTTCCAGCCCACTGCCCCAGGATTTAGAGTCACCCCCTGTCCCAGTGCCCCTCCGAGGTTTTGGGGCCCCCCAGGATTTGGGGTGACACACTGAGTTTTTGGGGTCCCAGCCCCCTCCCTGGGATTTGGGGTGACACACTGAGTTTTTGGGGTCCCAGCCCCCCCCCCCAGGTTTTGGGGCCCCCGGGATTCGGGTGACGCACCGAGCACGGCGTGCTGGTCGTGGGACTCCTCGAGCTCCTTGAGGCACTCGCCCAGCATGTCCCAGAGCTCGTCCAGGCTCAGCTGCTCGCTCAGCAGGGGCAGCTCGGGCGGCCGCTCCTCCCGCTCCCTGTCCCTGTCCCTGTCCCTGTCCCTGTCCCTGTCCCTGTCCCGCTGCTCCCGCTGCTCCCGCTCCCCGCCCGGAGCCGCCTCGGGGCCTGCAGGGGTGAGGGACACACGGTCAGGACACCCCTGGTGTCACCAGGGCCACCCCCCCTGGTGTCACCCCCCGGTGTCACCCTCCCAGTGTCACCCCCCCGGTGTCACCCCCCCGGTGTCACCCCCCAGTGTCACCAGGGCCACCCCCCCGGTGTCACCCCCCCAGTGTCACCCTCCCGGTGTCACCCTCCCGGTGTCACCCAGCCCAGCAGTGGCAGCGCTGTGGGGACGCTGGGGTGGCACCAGCAGCAGGCTGGGGGGGGGCGGGGGGTGAGCCCAGTGCTGCCACTGGGGGTGACTGGGCTGTACTGGGAGGGGACTGGGCAGCACTGGGCCATACTGGGAGGTGACTGGGTCGTACTGGAGGATGACTGGGCAGCACTGGGAGGGGACTGGGTGGCACTGGGCCATACTGGGCCATACTGGGCAGCACTGGGAGGGGACTGGGTGGCACTGGGAGGTGACTGGGCCATACTGGGCAGCACTGGGCCATACTGGGCCATACTGGGCAGCACTGGGGGGGTTCTCACCCACGTCCTGCGGCGCGGGCGAGGGCTGGTCCACGTCCATGGGCGACTCCTCGCGCCGGGGGGCGGCGTCCGCGGGCCCGGCCTCCGACTGCGGGGGAGGGGAGGGGAGGGCGGCTTTAGGGGGCTGCGACCCCCCAGGGGATCCCCCCAGAGCCCCCCCGGGCCGGGGGAACCCCAAAAATGGGGGGGGGGGGGAGGGGAGGGGGAGGAGGATGAGCAGGAGGAAGGTGAGGATGACGAGGATGGGGAGGAGCAGGATGCGGAGGGAGGAAGGCTGTGGGGGAGTGGGGGCAGGAGGGGAGGGGAGGGGAGGAGGAGGACGATGAGGAGGGGAGAGGAAGATGAGCAGGATGAAGAGAGGATTGAGGATGATGAAGAGGAGAAGCAGGGCAGGGGGGAGGAAGGCAGAGGCTGAGGATGAGGAGCAGGGGGAGGAAGGCAGAGGATGAGGAGCAGGGGGAGGAAGGCAGAGGCTGAGGATGAGGAGCAGGGGGAGGAAGGCAGAGGCTGAGGATGAGGAGCAGGGGGAGGAAGGCAGAGGCTGAGGAAGAGGAGCAGGGGGAGGAAGGCAGAGGCTGAGGAAGAGGAGCAGGGGGAGGAAGGCAGAGGCTGAGGAAGAGGAGCAGGGGGAGGAAGGCGGCCGTGCTAACCGTGTCTCCCTGCTGCCGCCTCCGGGCCCTCTGGCCCTCACGTACCATTTGTATGATGGCGTCGGCCTCGGCCTCCAGCTGCCGGACGGCGGCCTGGATGCTGCCGGCCGCCCCCAGCCCCGGCGCGCCTGCGGGCACAGCGCCGTCAGTGCCAGAAGGGGACGGGGACAGGGACAGGGACAGGGACAGGGACATGGGGACACTGCGGGCACAGCGCCGTCAGTGCTGGGGATGGGGACAGGGGACAGGGACAGGGACAGGGACATGGGGACAGTGTGGGGACACTGCGGGCACAGCACCGTCAGTGCCGGGGACGGGGACAGGGACAGGGGACAGGGACATGGGGACACTGCGGGCACAGCACCGTCAGTGCCAGAAGGGGACAGGGGACAGGGACAGGGGACAGGGATGTGGGGACAGTGTGGGGACACTGCGGGCACAGCACCGTCAGTGCCAGAAGGGGACAGGGGACAGGGACAGGGACAGGGACGTGGGGACAGTGTGGGGTCATGGGGACACAGGACACTGCGGGCACAGCGCCATCAGTGCCAGGGACAGGGACAGGGACATGGGGACAGTGTGGGGACATGGGGACAGTGTGTGGGGACCAGAGGAGTGGCAGGACGTTGTTCATCACCAGAGACCCCAGACAGGGACAGGAGGGGTCACTGGTGCCCAGAGAGGGACAGGAGCCACCTCAGACCCCAGAACCCATCGGTGACCAGGGGACAGGAGCCACCCCAGACCCCGAAGTGACCCCAGGACCCATGGGTGCCCAGAGGACAGGGACAGGAGCCATCCCAGACCCCAGGACCCATTGGTGACCAGGGGACAGGAGCCACCTCAGACCCCAAAGTGACCCCAGGACCCATCGATGACCAGGGGACAGGAGCCACCCCGGACCCCAGGGTGGCCGGCGGTCGGCGCGCGGCCGGAGCGGCGCTCACCCAGCCGGCCGGGCTGCTTGGCCTTGCGGTGGGCGCGGCGCGTGTCGTCGCGCAGCTGGATGATGACCTGCAGCACGCGCAGGAAGAAGCGCTGCGTGGACGTCTTGGAGGTCAGCACCGACATGGAGGGCAGCTGCAGCTCCCGCCCGCCCAGCGCCCGCTTCTGCGAGGCCACGATCACCACGCTCTCGGCCGTGTCGAAGCTGGGGGGTGTGGGGACACGGGGTCAGCGTGGGGACACCGCGTCAGCGTGGGGACAGGGACACCACGTCAGGGTGGGGACACAGGGACAGGACAGGGACACCGGGTCAGCGTGGGGACACCGGGTCAGCATGGGGACAGGGACAGGGACACAGGGTCAGTGTGGGGACACAGGAACAGGGACACAGGGACAGTGTGGGCACAAGGGATCAGTGTGGGGATGGGGACACAGGGACAGTGTGGGGGCACAGGGACACGGGGACAGTGTGAGGACATAGGAACAGTGGGGACATGGGGTCAGTGTGGGCATGGGGACACTATGGGGACAAGGACAGTGTGAGGACCAGAGCTGTCCCCAGTGCCCAGGATGCCAACAGGAGATGTAAGCGAGGTCCAGGACAGGGACAGGGACAGGGACAGGAAGGGTCCCAGCCCCCAGGAGGGGTCCCAGCCCCCAGGACAGGGACAGGGACGGTCCCAGCCCCCAGGGGGGAGGTCCCAGCCCCCAGGAGGGGTCCCAGCCCCCAGGAGGGGTCCCAGCCCCCGGGGGGGGGGGTCCCAGCCCCCCGCAGCCCCCCGCTCTCACCGGCTCTGCATCTTGCCCTTGAGCTTGGCGCTGGGGGGCTGCTCCTCGGGGAGCCCCTCGGGGGACGGCGCCTCCAGCTGCGCCCGGCGCTGCTGCTCCAGGTTGTACTCACGGAGCTCGGCCAGCAGCGTGCCTGGGGGGGTGGGGGGGGGCACAGGGCTGGGACCCCCCCACTGACCCCCCACCTGCCCACCCGGCACCCCCACGCGCTGATCTGGTGGCACAGACCCCCCCTCACACAGAGTCCCCACCCCCAGGGCCCCTCCTCACCCATTTAGGGACACAGGACCCCCCCCTGGACCCCCTCCTCACCCATTTAGGGACACAGGGCCCCCCCCCCCAGGACCCCCCCTCACCCATTTAGGGACACAGGGCCCCCCCCCCAGGACCCCCCCTCACCCATTTAGGGACACAGGGCCCCCCCCCAGGACCCCCCCTCACCCATTTAGGGACACAGGACCCCCCCCGGCCCCCCCCTCACCGATCTGGCGGCACAGGGCCCCCCCCAGCTGCCGGGCCCCGCTGAGCAGCAGCCGCAGCACGGTGTCCCTGGTGCCGGGGTCCCCCCGGGACAGCTGCAGCAGCACGTTGGCCGCGTCCTCCAGCCCCTCCTCCGAGCACGAGTGCGACGTCAGCACCTGGGGGGCGGCACGGGGAGGCCTTGGGGACACCTGGGGACACCCGGGGACAGCCAGGGACAGCAGGACACCCCCCCCATGCCCAGCGTGGCCCCCCCAGGCCGGTACCTCCACGGAGAGCTGGAGCTGGCTCTCGGTCAGGCCGGTGGCCGCCAGCCGGGGGTCGGCGCCGCCCTCGGGGACCTTGGCAGGGGACTTGGAGCTCTTGGCGGGGGCTGGGGACAGCGGGGACACGGCGGTGGGGGTGGTGGCAGCGGGTGGCAGATGGCACCGAGGTCATCGTCACCCCCCCGACCCCGCCAGGGCGGGCACAGGCTGCTCCCTGTGCCCGTTGTGTCCCCCCTGAGTGTCGCTGTCACTGTGTCCCATCCCTGTCCCCATGTCCCCAACCCTGTCCCCCGTCCACGTCTCCATGTTCCCGTCCCTGCCCCAGCATCCCACCCCTGTCCCTCTGTGTGTCCCCATGTCCCCGTGTCCCCGTGTCCCCATGTCCCACCCCGTGTCTCTATGTCCCACCCTGTGTCCCCGTGTTCCACCCCATGTCTCCACATCCTCCTGGTCCCCATCCCTGTCCCTGTGTCCCACCCCTGTCCCCCCACTGTCCCCTGTCCCCATCGTGTCCCTGTCCCACCCATCCCATCCTTGTCCCCCAGCCCCTCTGTCCCCACATCCCACCCCTGTCCCCCATCCCACTCCCCATGTCCCTGTCCCCCTGTCCCCCCCATGTCCCCCCATCCCCCCCATCCCCCCATGTCCCCCTGTCCCCCCCCCATCCCCCCCAATGTCCCCATCCTCCCTCTCTCCCCCCATCCCCCCCATGCCCCCCCCGTCCCCCACTCACCCGCAGCCCCTCCGGCCGCGCCGCCGCCTCCTCCGTTCCCTCCCTGTCCCCCCGGGGGGCTCCCGGGCGCCGCCGTGCCCCCCCCTCCTCCTCCTCCTCCTCCTCCTCCAGCAGCGGCCGGCGGGGCGGGGGCAGGCGGGGCCGAGCCCCCGTTCTGAGCCGGGGGGGCCGCCCCCCCAGCCGCCGCCCCCTCCCCAGCTTTGCCCCCCTCGGGCAGGGCGATGGAGATGAGCGAGAGCAGGCGCAGCAGCTTCTCGGTGAGGAGGGGGCTGCGGCGGATGACGCCGTGGGACAGCATGTTCATCAGCTGGCCCAGCGGCGACGCCTCCAGGCCCCCCCCGGCCGCCTCGGGCTCGGGGCCGCCCCCGGCGCCCCCCGCCCGCGCCGAGCCCTTGCCCTTGCGGCTGACGTTCATGTTGTCCAGCTTGACCAGCAGGTCCCAGAAGTCGGTGGAGAGCGAGCCCGACTGGGGGGGCAGCGCTGGGGAGGGGGCGGCGCCGGTGGTGGTGGTGGTGGTGGTGGGGGGAGGGGGTGGTGGGGCTGGGGGGGTTTGGGGGGGTGGTGGGGGAGGGGGAGGGGGAGGGCAAGGGCTGCCCCCCGATTTGGGCGGGGGGCCGCGGTCGCGCTCCGGGTCGGGGTCTCGGCCTCGCTGTTGGGTGAAGTGGCTGGGGAAGACCTGGGGGGGGACACACAGAGCGGGGGGGGGTTTGGTGACCCCGAAACCACCCTGGGGTCCCCTGTGCCCCCCATACCAGGGGGGTCTCAGTCATCCACGGGCCCCACACAGCCTGAACTGAACCCCAATGGAGCCTAAAGTGAACCTAAACTGACCACAAACGGACCCTGAACTGACCCCAAACTGACCACAAACTGACCCTAAACTGACCCCAATGGAGCCTAAACTGACCCAAAACTGACCCAATGGAGCCTAAACTGACCCCAAATGGACCCAAACTGATCACAAATGGACCCCAACCCCAAAACCCAGGTGATGCTTGGAAGGGACCCCAAGCGTGGGGAGGGGGCCCCGGTTGCAGCCCCCCCCCCACCCAGGTCTCCTACAGAATGTTCCAGTCCCCCCAAAACCCCCCCAGCTACCCCTGAACGTGCCCTGGTGCACCCCAGAATGTCCCAAAGGTGCTCCAGCACCCCCAAAGGTGCCTCAGTGCCCCCCAAAGGTGCCCCAGTGCCCCCCAAAGATGCTCCAGCAGCCCCCAAAGGTGCCCCAACACCCCCAAAGGTGCCCCAACACCCCCCAAAGGTGCCCCAGTGCCCCCCAAAGGTGTTCCAGTGCCCCCCAAAGATGCTCCAGCAGCCCGCAAAGGTGCCCCAGCGCCCCCAAAGGTGCCCCGGTGCCCCCCAAAGGTGCTCCAGCGCCCCCCAAAGGTGCTCCAACACCCCCCAAAGGTGCTCCAACACCCCCCAAAGGTGCCCCAACACCCCCAAACGTGCCCCAGTGCCCCCCAAAGATGCTCCAGCACCCCCCAAAGGTGCCCCAGCGCCCCCAAAAGTGCTCTGACACCCCCAAAGGTGCTCCAACACCCCCCAAAGGTGCTCCAACACCCCCCAAAGGTGCTCCAGTGCCCCCCAAAGGTGCTCCAACACCCCCAAAGGTGCCCCAGTGCCCCCCAAAGATGCTCCAGCACCCCCCAAAGGTGCCCCAGCGCCCCCAAAGGTGCTCTGACACCCCCCAAAGGTGCTCCAGTGCCCCCCAAAGGTGCTCCAACACCCCCCAAAGGTGCCCCAGTGCCCCCTAAAGGTGCTCCAACACCCCCAAAGGTGCTCCAACACCCCCTAAAGGTGCTCCAGTGCCCCCCAAAGGTGCTCCAGCACCCCCAAAGGTGCTCCAACACCCCCTAAAGGTGCTCCAGCACCCCCCAAAGGTGCTCCAACACCACCTAAAGGTGCTCCAACACCCCCCATAGGTGGTCCAGTGCCCCCAAAGGTGCCCCAACACCCCCCAAAGGTGCCCCAACACCCCCCAAAGGTGCTCCAGTGCCCCCCAAAGGTGCCCTGGTGCCCCCCAAAGGTGCTCCAGCGCCCCCCAAAGTTTCCCCAGCGCCCCCCGAACCTTGGCCAGCTGGATGAGGGTGTCCAGCACGTGCCGGCAGACCACGGGGGCGGCCTGGGGGTGGATGTGGACGGCGGAGCCGGCGGCCGCCGCGTGCTTCTCGGTGTGCTTGCGGCCCGGCACGCGCTGGATCTGGAAGATGTTGGTGCGGCAGCCCAGCGCCGCGTCCATGGACACCGAGAGCCAGGAGAGCTGCCCGGAGCTGCGCGACTCCATGCGGTGCAGCAGGTCCAGCCCGCGCGGTTCCGCCGCCGAGCCCGGCCCGGCGCGGCTTCCGCCGGTGCCGCTGGTACCACCACCACCTCCTCCTCCTCCTCCTCCTCCTCCTCGGCCCCGCGGGCGCTCCTCGGCGCCCGGGGCGGGGGTCCCGCGGGGGCTCTCGAGGCAGAGCTCGCTCTCGCTGCTGCGCTGCAGGATGGAGAGGAGGCTGCGCACCACCCAGCCCCGGGTGGGCGCGTGGTAGCAGAGGTTGCGCAGCACGCGGTGCAGGCGGCTGGTGTTGAGCTTGGGCTCGTCCACGAAGAGCAGCACCAGCAGGCAGGAGAGCGCCTCGTGGTCCAGCAGCAGGCGGCCGCGCAGGCGCAGCAGGCTGTCCACGCTGCTGCCCGCCGGCCTGGGGGACAGGGGAGAGGGCTGAGCCGGGAGGGACCCGGAGCTGGGCGCAGAGTGACCCAAAACTGAGCACAAATGGAGCCTAAACTGACCCAAAACTGAGCACAAATGGAGCCAGAACTGAGCTCAGAGTGACCCAGAACTGAGCTCAGAGTGACCGAAAACTGAGCTCAGAGTGAGCCAGAACTGACCACAAATGGAGCCTAAACTGACCCAAAACTGACCACAAAGTGACCCAAAACTGAGCACAAATGGAGCCAGAACTGAGCTCAGAGTGACCCAAAACTGACCCCAAACAGAACCTAAACTGACCCCTGACAGACCCAGAACTAAGCACAAATGGAGCCTAAACTGACCCAAAACTGACCACAAAGTGACCCAAAACTGAGCACAAATGGAGCCAGAACTGAGCTCAGAGTGACCCAGAACTGAGCTCAGAGTGACCCAAAACTCAGCTCAGGGTGACCCAAAACTGAGCTCAGAGTGACCCAAAACTGACCCCAAACGGAACCTAAACTGAGCCCTGATGGACCCAGAACTGAGCACAAATGGATCCAAAACTGAGCACAAAGTGAGCCAGAACTGACCACAAATGGACCCCAAATTGATCACAAATGGAACCTAAACTGACCCCAAACTGACCCCAAACTGACCCAAAACTGACCCCAAACAGATCTACATACCCTCCTTACCCCCTCATCCCCACTGACCCCAGTGACCCCCCAGTGACCCCGCACTGACCCCGCACTGACCTGCTGTGGGTGCCGGTGCCCCCCATGTGGAAGGTGCCCCCCCGCTGCACCGCCAGCCGCGTGTACTGAACGCCGCGGTTCCCGCTGAGCCGGCTGGTGAAGGCTGCGGGGACAGGGACGGGGACGGGGCTGGCACCGTGGGGACAGGGACGGGGACATTGTGGGGACAGGGACGGGGACGGGGCTGGCACCGCGGGGACAGGGACGGGGACATTGTGGGGACAGGGACGGGGACGGGGCTGGCACCGCGGGGACACCACGGGGACACCGCAGGGACACCGTGGGGACAGGGACGGGGACAGGGCTGGCACCGTGGGGACACCGTGGGGACACCGTGGGGACAAGGACGGGGACAGGGCTGGCACCGTGGGGACACCGTGGGGACACCGCGGGGACACCTCAGGGACACCGTGGGGACACCACCGCCATGTGCCAGGGACACCAGGACAGTGTCACACACCGGGGAGTGTCACACACGGGGGAGGTGTCACACAGTGGGGACACCAGGATGTGTCACACACCAGGGACACAGTGGAGGTGTCACACAGCGGGGACAGAGATGGAACTGGGGACACAGAGGGAACCGGGGGGCCGAGAGAACTGGGGGGACACAGAGAGAATTGGGGACACAGAGGGAATCAGGGACACACGGGGGAGTGGGGGGACACAGAGAGAACCGTGGGGGACACCAAGAGAATTGGGAGGACACAGAGGGGACTGGGGGGACACAGAGGGGATTGGAGACGTGGAGAGAATCGGGGGGACACCGAGAGAACTGGGGGGCACTGGGGGACACTGGGGGGACACTGAGGGAATTGGGCCCACAGAGGGACCCGGGGGGACACTGGGGGGCACTGAGGGAATTGGGCACACAGAGGGGACCGGGGGGACACCGAAAGAATTGGGGGGACACTGAGAGAACTGGGGGGACACTGGGGACACTGGGGGGACACTGAGGGAATTGGGCACACAGAGGGGACTGGGGGTGACACCGAGAGAACTGGGGGGACACTGGGGGGCACTGAGGGAATTAGGCCCACAGAGGGACCCGGGGGGACACTGGGGACACTGAGGGAATTGGGCACACAAAGGGGACCGGAGGGGACCCCGAGGGCAGCGGGCGCCGGGCCCCCCTGGCCGGCTCTCACCGGGGCTGCGCAGGATGGCCGAGAGCGCCGAGGTGCTGGAGTGGCCGAAGAGGCGCTCGTGCATCAGCTGCCGCTGCCGCGCCTCCTGCTCGCGCCGCAGCGCCTGCGCCTCGGCCGCGATGTCCGGCGGCATCACCGCCAGCACCGAGTCCTCCATGTCCTCCAGCACCGAGCGCCGCAGCTCCGACGGCAGCGTCTGGATGAAGGTCACCGGGTCCATCGGCGCGTCCGAGCCCGTGGCCTGCGCCAGCTCCCGCCGCTGCTGCTCCGCCCGCTGCTGCGCCAGCACCTGGGAACGGGGGGGCAGCGATGGGACACGGCCCGGTGGGGACACGCCCAAAGAGACCACGCCCCGATGGGGAAATGCCCCAAAGACGCCACGCCCCATACAGGGACACGCCCCAAAAAGGCCACGCCCCATACAGGGACACGCCCCAAAGAGGCCACGCCCCTATGGGGAAATGCCCCAAAGAGGCCACGCCCCGATGGAGACACACCCCAAAGAGGCCACACCCATATGGGGACACGCCCCAAAGAGACCACGCCCATATGGGGACACGCCCCAAAGAGGCCACGCCTCTATGGGGGACACGCCCCAAAGAGGCCACGCCCATATGGGGACACGCCCCAAAGAGGCCACGCCCCATACAGGGACACACCCTGAAGAGGCTGCACCCCCATGGGACACACCCCAGAGACCACACCCATACAGGAACACGCCCCAAACAGACCACACCCCTACAGGGACACGCCCAGACATGCAGACACCCCACAAACGCTGCTCCCCTACACAGACACACCCCAAAGAGGCTGTGCCCCCAAACAGGCCACACCCCCATGCAGACACACCCCAAACAGGCCACACCCCCATGCAGACACACCCCAAAGAGGCCACACCCCCATGCAGACACATTCCAAAGTGGCCACACCCCCCAAAAGGCCACACCCCCACACAGACACACCCACCCTTTAGTCCTGCCCCATGACCACACCCACCGTAAGACCACGCCCCCTCCCTTAGCCCCACCCACCACCACGCCCACCCCATAGCCCCGCCCGTGCCGCGGCCACGCCCACCTCCTCCTGTATGGCCGGGGGCAGCGCCGCCAGGAACTCGGGGCTGACCTCGGTCAGGCCGGGATTGGCCACCACGGGCGGGGCGGGGCTGGCGGTGGGCGGGGCCCGCGCCGGGGGGCGGATCCCCAGCTGGTTCTGCAGCACCTCCCGCCGGATGTCGTCCGGCAGCGCCGCCAGGAACGAGGGGTCCACGCCCTCGGGGAGGCTGATCCCTGCGGGCACGGCGGGGACGCGTCGGGGACACCCCGGGGAGCGGCACCCGGCCCCCCAGGGACACCCTGGACACCCCAAAACCCCCCAGGGACACCCTGGACACCCCAAAACCCCCCAGGGACACCCTGGACAGCCCTGGGACACCCCCAGGGACAGCCTGAAACCATCAGAGACACCTCAAAACTATCAGGGACGTCCCAAAACCCCCAGGGACATCCTGAAACCCTCCAGGGACACCCCAAAACCATCAGGGACATCCTGAAAATCCCTGGGGGAGGTCCTGAAATTGCTCAGGGGTGGCACTGACCACTCCCAGGGGTGTCCCTGCCCAGCCCAGGGTGTCCCAGCCCACCCCAGGGTGTCCCTGCCCAGCCCCAGGGTGTCCCTGCCCAGCCCAGGGTGTCCCTGCCCAGCCCCGGGTGTCCCTGCCCAGCCCAGGGTGTCCCTGCCCAGCCCAGGGTGGCACTGACCGGCCCCAGGGGTGTCCCTGCCCAGTCCCAGGGGTGTCCCTGCCCAGCCCAGGGTGTCCCAGCCCAGCCCAGGGTGTCCCTGCCCAGCCCAGGGTGTCCCTGCCCAGCCCCGGGTGTCCCTGCCCACCCCAGGGTGTCCCAGCCCACCCCAGGGTGGCACTGCCCAGCCCAGGGTGGCACTGACCGGCCCCAGGGGGGCACTGACCACTCCCAGGGGTGTCCCTGCCCAGCCCCAGGGTGTCCCTGCCCAGCCCAGGGTGGCACTGACCGGCCAGCGGATCCTCCTCCTCGCTGCTGGTGGACGGCAGCGGCTCCTCCAGGATCCCGCGCGAGTCGGCGCCGGAAATGGCTCCGGCCGAGTCCCGGGTGGAGGAGCTCTCCGAGGACGAGGCCGGGGGGGAGCTGGGGGTGACAGCGCGGAGCTGTGACAGCGGCGGGGACGGGGACCCCCCCAGAACCACCACCCCAGAACCAGGACCGCCAAACCTCAAACCCCAAACCACCACCCCCCAAACCAGGACCCCCAAACCACCACCCCCAAACCAGGACCCCCAAAACCAGGACCCCCAAACCAGGACCCCCAAAACCACAACACCTCCAAACCACCACTCCCAAACCAGGACCCCCAAACCAGGACCCCCAAACCATCACCCCCAAACCTCGACCCCGAAACCTCGACCCCAAAACCAAGACCCCCAAATCAGGACCCCCAAACCTCGACCCCCAAAACCGCGACCCCCAAACCAGGACCCCAAAACCACCACCCCCAAACCACCACCCCCAAACCTCGACCCTGAAATCTTGACCCCAAAATCAGGACCCCCAAACCAGGACCCCCAAACCTTGACCCCCAAACCAGGACCCCCAAACCACCACCCCAAAACCACGACCCCCAAACCCCCACCTCCAAACCTCGACCCCCAAACCACGACCCCAAACCAGGACCCCCAAACCACGACCCCCCCTCCCCGCTTTCCCCCCAGCTCTCACCTATCGTCCGGAGGCTGAGCGGCGTCGGGTGGGGCGGGCGGGGGTCCTTGGGGGGTCCCGGGGGGGTTCTGGGGGGCGCTGGGGGCAGCAGGGGGAGCCCCCCCGGCCTCCTCCAAGGTGCAGGAGGCCAAGCTGGAGGTGTCCATGGGCGAGCCCTCCAGCTGGCTGCTGACGGCCGTCAGCGCGTCCGAGTCCTCCGCCCGCTCCGGGGACAGCGACGCTGCGGGGGGGGACACACACCACAGTGGAGCCCCCCCAAAACCACCACCCCCAAACCAGGACCCCCAAACCAGGACCCTCAAACCAGGACCCCCAAACCACCACCCCCAAACCATCACCCCCAAACCAGGACCCCCAAACCATCACCCCCAAATCAGGACCCCCAAACCACCACCCCCAAACCACCACCCCCAAACCAGGACCCCCAAACCACCACCCCCAAACCACCACCCCCAAACCATCACCCCAAAACCATCACCCCCAAACCATCACCCCAAAACCATCACCCCAAAACCATCACCCCCAAACCATCACCCCCAAACCAGGACCCCCAAACCAGGACCCCCAAACCACCACCCCCAAACCATCACCCCCAAACCAGGACCCCAAAACCACAATCCCAAACCACCACCCCCAAACCAGGACCCCCAAACCATCACCCCCAAACCATCATCCCCAAACCAGGACCCCAAAACCACCACCCCCAAACCAGGACCTCCAAACCATCATCCCCAAACCATCACCCCCAAACCAGGACCCCCAAACCTCAAACCCCAAACCAGGACCCCCAAACCATCACCCCCAAACCAGGACCCCCAAAACCTCAAACCCCAAACCAGGACCCCCAAAACCACAACACCTCCAAACCAGGACCCCCAAACCAGGACCTCCAAAACCACAACACCTCCAAACCAGGACCCCCAAACCAGGACCCCCAAACCAGGACCCCACCCACCCTAAAAAGGGAGAAAACCCTCCCAAATAATTTAGGGGATCCCCCCACCCAAGCACAAAAAAAAAGCCCCCCCCGAGCACTTACTGATGGTGGGGGCGGGCGACAGCTCCATCTGAGTGGCCTCGGCCTCCTGGGGGGGTCGGCCGGGCCCCCCCTCCTCCTGCTCGGGGGGCTGGGGGGGGCGGGCGGGGATTTGGGGGGCTCCCGGGGGGGGGTCTGGGGGGGTCGGCGTCGGTTCCAGCATCACCAGGGTCCGGTGGGGACCGGGAGGGGGGGTCTCTCCCGGGGTGGTCCCGCTGTGTTCTGGGAGGGGGGGGGTGGGAGGGGGGTGGGACACAGGCAGGGATCAATATTGGTCCCAAAAATTCGGGACCCCCCCCCCCCCACTGCTTCCCCACCCTCAGCCCCCCCCAAAACCTCCCCATTTCCCCCATTTTGGGGAAGCCCAGAGATCCAGAGGTGCCCTGAAATGAGAGAGGGGGGGCCCCAGGTGGGGTGGGAGAGGAATTGGGGTGGGGGGAGGAGAGAATTTGGGGGGGGGGAGGGGTGGAGACAATTCTGGGTGGGGGGAGGAAGAAAAAAATTCAGGGGAGGAGACAATTTAGGGGGAGGAGAAAATTTGGGGGGAACGACAAAATTTAGGGGTGGGAACCATTTAGGGAGGGGAGGAAAGGGTTTGGTGGGGGAGGAAACAATTTAGGGAGGAGGAAAAAAATAATTTGGGGGGAAGGAAATAATTTGGGGGGAAGGAAAAAATTTGGGGGGGAAGGAAATAATTTTGGGGAAAGGAAAAAATTTGGGGGGGAAGGAAACAATTTAGAGTGGAGGAAAGAAAATTTTGGGGGAGGAAACAATTTGGGATGAGAAGGAAATAATTTAGAGAAGGAATGAAACAATTTGGAGGGAGAAGCAAACAATTCAGGGGAGAAGAAGGAAATAGTTTTGGGGGAAAAGGAAATAATTTAGGGGATAAAGAAACTATTTAAAGAGGACGAATGAAACAATTTGGGGGAGGAAGGAAACAAGTTTTTTTGGGGAAAGGAAATAATTCAGGGAGGGAAAGGAAACAATTCCAGGGAGCCCCTCCCACCCCCTACACCCAACCACCCCCAAACCCCAGCAAACCCCCTCCAAACCCCCCATTAAACCCCTCCTCCCCCCCAAAAAAAAACCCCAAAATACCCCAAAAAAACAAAAAAAAAACCCAAAAAACCCCAAAAAATCCCCCCAAAAAACCCAAAAAACACCCCAAAAAAACCCCCAAAAAACCCCCAAAAAACCCAAAAAAAACCCCAAAAAACCTCCAAAAAACCCAAAAAAACCCCCCCAAAAACCCAAAAAAAACCCCCAAAAAACCCCAAAAAAAACCCAAAAACCCCCCCAAAAAACCCCCCAAAAACCCCCAAAAAACCCCCCAAAAAAACCCCCCCAAAAAACTCCAAAAAAAAACCCCAAAAAAACCCAAAAAACACCCCAAAAAAAACCCCAAAAATCCCAAAAAAAACCCCAAAAAACCCAAAAAAAACCCCCCAAAAAACCCAAAAAAACTCCCAAAAAAACCCAAAAAAACCCCAAAAAAACCCCCCAAAAAACTCCCAAAAACCCCCCAAAAAACTCCAAAAAATCCCCAAAAAACCCCAAAAAAACCCCAAAAAAAACCCCCAAAAAACCCAAAAAACACCCCCAAAAAAACCCCAAAAACCCCCCAAAAAACCCCCCCAAAAAACCCAAAAAAACCCCAAAAATCCCCAAAAAAAACCCAAAAAAACCCCAAAAAAACCCCCAAAAACCCCCCAAAAAACCCCCCAAAAACCCCAAAAAACCCCCCAAAAACCCCAAAAAACCCCCCCAAAAAAATCCCCAAAAAACCCCCCCAAACTCCCCCGCTCCCCCCCCTCTCCTGGACGTGCCGGTGGGCTGAGGGGGGCTCTCCCCCCCCCCGGGACCCCCGGCTCCGGCGGCGCGCGCCGCGCGAGGAAGACAGTAGAATGTATAGTTATCTCCGAGACGGGGGTGTGACCCTCCAACTATACAATCTACTACCTCAGCCCGCGCGGCGCCAGCTCCAGGGGGGGAGTCGGGGGGCTTTTTACAGGGGGGGGGGGTCGCTGGAAGGTGTTTTTTTTTTTAGGGGAGGGGGCAGCTGGGGGGGATTTACCTGGCGGGGCGACGTCGGCCGAAGCGGGGCCGGCTTTGGAGGCCGCGTCCTGCGGGGGGAGATGGGGGGAGTGAAGGAGGGACCCCCTCCCCCGTGGGTGGGTGGGGTTTGTTTTTGGGGGGTTTTTTGGGGGTCTCTCACCTGGGCCTCGGGGCTGTCCTTGTCCTCGGCGCCGCGCTCGGCGCCTTTGGCCTCGTCCTCGGCCGCCTGGCGCCGGCGCTTCTCGCGCCGCTCGTCCAGCTCCTCGTCCCGCAGCGCCTCCAGGCGCGCCAGGATGGGCACCTTGACCACTGCGGGGGGGTCGGGGGGGTCAGGGACCCCCGGGATGGGCACCCTGACCACTGGGGGGGGTCAGGGACCCCCGGGATGGGCACCCTGACCACTGAGGGGGGGTTGGGGGGGTCAGGGACCCCCAGCATGGGCACCCCGACCACTGGGGGGGGGATTGGGGGGGAAACTGGGGGGTTTGGGGGGGTCAGAGACCCCCAGGATGGGCACCTTGACCACTGGGGGGTGGAAGGGTGGCTGAGGTTCGGGGCTCTGGGGGCTCTGGGGGGGCTCAGGGGGCTCTGGGGGCTCGGGGGGGGCTCTGGGGGGGCTCTGGGGGGCTCTGGGGTCCCTGGGGTCCCTGGGGTCCCTGGGGTCTCTGGGGGCTCTGGGGGCTCGGGGGAGCTCTGGGGTGCCTCAGGGGGCTCCGGGGGGTCCCGGGGGTCTCCGGGGGGTCCCGGGGGTCTCCGGGGGTCCCGGGCTCTCACCGGACACGCAGTCGTGCATGCTCTCAGCGTCCAGGACCTTGCACTCCTCGGTCCAGCGCGTCAGCGCCGTGGGGATGCTGGACAGGGTCCCTGCCGGGGGGGGGGAGGGGAAACGGGAGCTTTGGTGGCTGCAGAGGCCACGCCCCTCAGGGGACCACGCCCACCTCAGGACTGTCCCCAAGTGTCCCCAGTGAGCCCTGGTGTCCCCTTGCCTGCCTGGCTGTGGGTGTCCCCACCGTGTCCCCAGGTGTCCCCGTCATGTCCCCAAGTGTCCCCCAGGTGTCGCCCTGTCCCCACTCACCTGCCTCGCCATGGCTGTGCCCCCATGTCCCCAGGTGTCCCCAGGTGTCCCCTGTGTCCCCATGCCCCTCATCCCCACCTGCCTGCCTGGCTGTGGCTGTGCCCCCGTGTCCCCATGTCCCCCAGGTGTCTCCAGCTGTCCCCAGCTGTCCCCTGTGTCCTCATGCCCCCAGTCCCCACTCGCCTGCCTGGCTGTGGGGATCACTCCCTGTCCCCCCCCATGTCCCCATGCCTCCAGGTGTCCCCTGTGTCCCCGCGCCCCCCATCCCCACTCACCTGCCTGGCTGTGGCTGTCCCCACCGTGTCCTCCCCATGTCCCCAGCTGTCCCCAGCTGTCCCCAGGTGTACCCCGCCGTCCCCACTCTCCTGCCTGGCTGTGGGGATCACTCCCTGTCCCCCCCCCATGTCCCCATGTCCCCCAGGTGTCCCATGTCCCCCCTGTCCCCCTCGTGCCCCCCATCTCCACTTGCCTGCCTGGCCATGGCTCTCCCCCCTGTGTCCCCCCCGTGTCCCCAGCTGTCCCCCCCCGTGCCCCCCGTGCCCACTCGCCTGCCTGGCCGTGGCTCTCCCCCCTGTGTCCCCCCCATGTCCCCCCCCGTGCCCCCCGTGCCCACTCACCTGCCTGGCTGTGGGGATCACTCCCTGTCCCCCCCCCATGTCCCCATGTCCCCCAGGTGTCCCCCAGGTGTCCCCTGTGCCCCCTGTCCCCCCCGTGCCCACTCGCCTGCCTGGCTGTGGCTGTCCCCCCCGTGTCCCCCCCATGTCCCCAGGTGTCCCCAGCTGTCCCCCCCTATCCCCCTGTGCCCACTCGCCTGCCTGGCTGTGGCTGTCCCCCCTGTGTCCCCAGCTGTCCCCCCCTATCCCCCTGTGCCCACTCTCCTGCCTGGCTGTGGGGATCACTCCCTGTCCCCCCAGTGTCCCCCCCATGTCCCCAGCTGTCCCCAGCTGTCCCCCCGTGCCCACTCGCCTGCCTGGCCGTGGCTGTCCCCGCTGTGTCCCCCCCATGTCCCCAGCTGTCCCCTGTCCCCCCGTCCCCCCAGTCCCCACTCGCCTGCCTGGCTGTGGGGATCACTCCCTGTCCCCCCCCCATGTCCCCATGTCCCCCAGGTGTTCCATGTCCCCCCTGTCCCCCTCGTGCCCCCCATCTCCACTTGCCTGCCTGGCCATGGATCTCCCCCCTGTGTCCCCCCCATGTCCCCCCCTGTCCACTCTCCTGCCTGGCTGTGGCTGTCCCCCCTGTGTCCCCAGCTGTCCCCCCTGTCCCCCCGTGCCCACTCGCCTGCCTGGCTGTGGCTGTCCCCCCCATGTCCCCCCCCATGTCCCCCCCTGTCCCCCCGTGCCCACTCGCCTGCCTGGCTGCCCGCGCTGCCCTGCTCGTGGAAGAAGTCGTCCAGCAGCTCGTCGTCGGAGCGGGCGATGATGTGCACGTCCTCGTTGCCCACCAGCAGCCGCGCCCGGCCCCGGCTCTGCAGCGGCAGGCTGCTGCTCAGCTGCAGGATGTCCGCCGCCGCCGAGGGGCCCAGCAGCCTGCGGAGGGGGTCAGGGGGGGTTAATGGGGGTGCTGGGGGGCTCTGGGGGGCTCTGGGGGGCTTTGGGGGGCTCTGGGGGGCTCTGGGACCCCCAGCTGGGGGCACACCCCAGCTGCTGCTCAGCTGCAGGATGTCCGCCGCCGCCGAGGGGCCCAGCAGCCTGCGGAGGGGGTCAGGGGGGGTTAATGGGGGTGCTGGGGGGCTCTGGGGGGCTCTGGGACCCCCGGTTGGGGGCACACCCCAGCTGCTGCTCAGCTGCAGGATGTCAGTGGCTGCTGAGGGGCCCAGCAGCCTGGGGAGGGGGCACAGGGGGTCAGGGGGGGCTGTGGTTCCCTGGGGGTTTCCCCAGGGGTCTCTGTGCGACCCCAGCCCCATCACTCACCTCTGCAGGATGAGGGGGGGGTTTGGGGGTTCCCTGGGGGATTCCCTGGGTGATTTGGGGGTTTCATGGGGGGTTCAGGGATTCCCTGGGGGGTTCCCTGGGTGATTTGGGGTTTCCCCGGGGGTCTCTGAGCGACCCCAGCCCCGTCACTCACCGCTGCAGGATGAGGGGGGGGTTTGGGGGTTCCCTGGGGGGTTCAGGAGTTCCCTGGGGGGTTCCCTGGGGGTCTCTGCGAGACCCCAGCCCCGTCACTCACCTCTGCAGGATGAGGGGGGGGTTGGGTGCTATCTAGGGGTTCAGGGGTGATTTGGGGTTTCCCTGGGGGGTTCCCTGGGGGGTTCAGGATTTCCCTGGGGGGGTTCCCCGGGGGTCTCTGAGTGACCCCAGCCCCGTCACTCACCTCTGCAGGATGAGGAGGGGGTTTGGGGGTACCCTGGGGGATTCCCTGGGTGATTTGGGGGTTCCCTGGGGGGTTTCCTGGGTGATTTGGGGGTTCCCTGGGGGTCTCTGAGTGACCCCAGCCCCATCACTCACCTCTGCAGGATGAGGTGGGGGTTTGGGTGCTATCTAGGGGTTCAGGGGTAATTTGGGGGTTTCCTGGGGGGTTGAGGGTTTCCCTGGGGGGGTTCCCCGGGGGTCTCTGAGTGACCCCAGCCCCGTCACTCACCTCTGCAGGATGAGGGGGGGGTTTGGGGATTCCCTGGGGGGTTCCCTGGGTGATTTGGGGGTTCCCCGGGGGTCTCTGAGCGACCCCAGCCCCATCACTCACCTCTGCAGGATGAGGGGGGGGTTTGGGGATTCCCTGGGGGATTCCCTGGGGGGTTCAGGGTTTCCCTGGGGGGTTCAGGAGTTCCCTGGGGGGTTCAGGGATTCCCTGGGGGGCTCCCTGGGTGATTTGGGGGTTTCCTGGGGGGTTTCCTGGGTGATTTGGGGGTTCCCTGGGGGGTTCAGGGTTTCCCTGGGGGGGTTCCCCGGGGGTCTCTGAGTGACCCCAGCCCCATCACTCACCTCTGCAGGATGAGGGGGGGTTTGGGTGTTCCCTGGGTGATTTGGGGTTTCCCTGGGGGGTTCCCTGGGGGGTTCAGAGTTTCCCTGGGGGGGTTCCCCGGGGGTCTCTGAGCGACCCCAGCCCCGTCACTCACCGCTGCAGGATCAGGGGGGGGTTGGGCTGCCGTGCCCCCGGGTAGTGGACGTGGATGGTGTGGCCGGCGTTGGCGGTCAGCTGGCGCAGCGTGCGCTGGCTGCGGCCCAGCCCCTGCGCCAGGCGCGCGCCCCCCGGGCCGGCCCCCAGCCCCAGCCCCCCGTGCTCCGCGTGCCGCACCAGCAGAGGGTGGCTGGCCGGGATGTTCCCCGGGGACGGGGGGATGTCGGCTGGAAAAGGGGGGGGAATGGGGGTTAGGGGGGGAAATCCATCCTGAAAACCACAGGGAGGGGGTAAAACCCACCCCAAAAACCATGGGAAGAGATGTTGGCTGAAAAAAGGGGGGAAAATGGGGGTTAAGGGGGGGAAATTCATCCCAAAAACCACGGGAAGGAGGGAAACCCACCCCAAAAACCATGGGGAGGGGGGAAAATCCATCCTAAAAACCACAGGGAGGGGAGGAATTGGGGAGAAAATGCCCCAAAAACCACAAGGAGGGGGGAGTGTGGGGGGAAACATCCCAGTGCCCTCCCAGTCCCTCCCAGTGCTTCCTACTGCCCCCCAATGCTCTCCCAGTCCCTTCCAGTGCCCTCCCAGTCCCTCCCAGTGCCCTCCCAGTCCCTCCCAGTCCCTCCCAGTGCCCTCCCAGTCCCTCCCAGTGCCCCCCCAGTGCCCCCCCACTCCCTCCCAGTGCCCCCCCAGTGCCCCCCCACTCCCTCCCAGTGCCCCCCAGTGCCCCCCAGTGCCCCTCCAGTCCCTCCCAGTCCCTCCCAGTGCCCCCCAGTCCATCCCAGTGCCCCCCAATGCCCCCCCAGTAGCTCCCCAGTCCCTCCCAGTGCCCTCCCAGCAGCTCCCAGTGCCCCCCAATGCCCTCCCAGTGCCCCCCCAGTGCCCTCCCAGTGCCCCCCAATGCCCCCCCAGTCCCTCCCAGTCCCCCCCAGTCCCTCCCAGTGCCCCCCAGGGCCGTACTGGGGCTGGAGAACATGTTGTCGAACTCGATGATGAGGTCGTCGTCGCGGTCGAAGCGCTCGAAGCGCACCAGGGGCGAGGCGTTCATGTCGGGATAATCCTCGTCCAGCTCCATCTCCGAGCCGTCGTCGTCATCCTCCTCCTCCTCGCCCTCCTCGCCCTCCTCGTCGTCCTGGGGGGGTCAGCGGGCGGGAAATTGGGAAAAAATTGGGAAAAAATTGGGAGTGGCTGGGCTTAAATGGTATCCCGACCCGAAATTGGGGTGTTTTGGCCCAAAATAGCACCCCTGACCCCAAACTGGGGGCACCCTGACCCCAAATTGGGGGTTCCCTGACCCCAAATTACACCCCCTGACCCAAAACTGGGGCATTCTGACCCAAAATTGGGGTGTTTTGATCCAAAATAGCACCCTCTAACCCAAAACTGGGGGTTCCCTGACCCCAAAAGACCCAAAATTGGGGGCACTTTGACCCAAAATAGCACCTCTGACCCAAAACTGGGGGTTCTCCGACCCCAAATTACACCCCTGACCCAAAATTGGGGTGTTTTGACCCAAAATATCATCCCTGACCCCAAACTGGGGGCATCTTGACCCAAAAGAGGGCACCCTGACCCCAAATTGGGGCTTCCCTGACCCCAAAAGACCCAAAATTGGGAGCACTTTGACCCAAAGTATCACCCCCTGACCCAAAATTGGGGTGTTTTGGCCCAAAATAGCACCCCCTGACCCAAATTTGGGGGCACCCTGACCCCAAATTACACCCCCTGACCCCAAAACGGGGGCACAGCCACAGAGAGGACCCCGATATTTGGGGTGGACCCTGATGTCCGAGGGTGACCCTGGTGTTCTGAGGGTGACCCCGATGTCCGAGGGTGACCCCAATGTCCGAGGGTGACCCCGATGTCCGAGGGTGACCCCGGTGTTCTGGGGGTGACCCCGATGTCCAAGGGTGACCCCGGTGTCCCGGGGGTGACCCCGGTGTCCTGGGGGTGACCCCGGTGTTTTGGGGCCGCCCCCCTCACCTGATCATCCTCATCCTCCTCCTCCTCCTCCTCCTCCTCGTCCTGGCTGTCGTCCTCGTCCTCGTTGCTGCCGCTGCTGTCCTCCTCCTGCGTGTGCTCCTCCTCGTCCTCGGGGTCCAGGATGTTCATCGAGTCTGTGGGGAGGGGGCTGTCAGACCCCCACAGAGCCCCCCCAGAATCCCAGACCACCCCCAAAATCTCAGACCACCCCACAAAATCCCAGAAGCCCCCCCAAATATATTAAAAACATTAAATACATTAAATATGTTATACATACTAAGTATATTACACATATTAAGTCTATTAAATATATAAACTACGTTCAGTATAACAAACATATTCAGTAAATTAACTATCCTAAGTCTAATAAACATAACCAGTATATTTAGTACATTAAGAATATTCAGGATATTATAGATATTATATCTATTAAATACATTAAATACACTTAATATACTACGCATATTAAATATATTAAACATATTTTCAGTGTATTATACACATTATATTAAACACATGAAGCATATTAAGTGTATTAAATACATTAAGCACGTTCAGTATATCAATCACACTAAGTATCCTAAATATGTTAAACATATTCAGTATATTTAACATATTAAGTATATTATATATATTAAGTATTTTAAGTACATTGAGTACATCAAATATATTCAGCATATTACACGTGTTAAGCACGTTAACTATACTAAATATATTAAGTATATTAAAAATATATTTAATATTAAAAGTATTAAAAATATTAACTATATTAAAAATATTAAGTATATTAAACATATCAAGTATTTTAAGTGCATTTAGTATACTGCACGCATTAAAAGTGCTAAAAGCATTAAACGTGTTAATAGGTTAAAAATATTAAATATATTAAGCATATTAAAAACACTAAATATATTAAAAAATTAAATATACTGAATATATTACAAATATTGAATATTAAATAATAATATGAAATATACTAAATAAAATTTATTTAATTAATTAAACAATTAACTATAACTCAAATTAATCTTAAACACATGAAGAACATTAGCTACATGAACCACATTCACTCTGTGAGGTACATTTAGCCCCCCCGAACACGTTTCTTTGTTCTTTTCTCCATTTTATCCATTTCCCAGCCCACCTTCGCGGTTGGCCTGCAGCGTGGAGGCCTGGCTGAGGTTGGAGGGAGCCTCGTCCATCAGCACGTCCTCCTGCGACTCGTCCTCGCCCGAGCGGCTCACTGGGGACAGGGACAGGGACAGGGCAGGGGTCAGCCCCAGGGGTCACCTCAATGGGCAGGGGTCAGCCCAGGGGTCACCTCAATGGGCAGGGGTCAGCCCCAGGGGCAGGGGTCACCCCCAGGGGCAGGGGTCACCCCCAGGGGCAAGGGTCACCTCAATGGGCAGGGGTCACTCTGATGGAAGGGGGTCACCTCAATGGGCAGGGGTCAGCTCAATGGGCAGGGGTCACCCCCAGGGGCAGGGGTCACCTCAATGGGCAGGGGGTCACCCTGATGTCGAGGGGGGAGGGTTCCTGATGCCCAGGGGTCACCCCCTGTCCAGGGTCACCCCACGCCCAGGGGTCAATCTGATGCCCAGGGGTCACCCCCATGGCCAGGGTCACCCCACGCCCAGGGTCACCTCCAGGTGACCACACCCAAGGGTCACCCCAAGCCCCAGGGTCCCCCCACACCCAGGGGTCCCCCACACCTAGAGGTCACCCCACCGCCAGGGGTCACTCCATGCCCAGGGGTCACCCCACACCCAGAGGTCCCTCACGCCTAGAGGTCACCCCCATGCCCAGGGGTCACACCATGCCCAGGGGTCACTCCACCCCCAGGGGTCACTCCACCCCCAGGGGTCACCCCACCCCCAGGGTTCCCCCCCAGCCCCAGGGTCCCCCGGGTGCCCCCAGCCCCCACCGATGATGGTGCTGTTGCCGTCGGCGCCGTCCCGCTCCAGCAGCTCGTCGATCAGATCCTCCAGCTCGTTCTCCACCTGTGGGGGCAGAGCTGGGAGGTTTGGGGGGCGCTGGGGGGGGGGGATCTGGGGGGTCTCAGGGCACTGGGGGTCCCTGACCTGCATCTCCTGGGTGCTGAGCCCCTCGGGCTGCCCGGCCAGCACCACCGTGTCCCCCTCGGCCTCGCCGTCCATGTCGCCGTCGGCCGCCTCGGCCTGCGCCGCCTCCGCGTCCTCCTCGGGGGGCTCGGGGTCCCCGGGGTCCCCTGGGGGGGCACGGGGGGGGTCACGGGGGGTGGGGGTCACGGGGGGGAGCAGTGGGGTGACGGAGGAACAAGCCAGGGCGGTTGTGGGGTGACCTGGGGGGTCCCAGGGGTGGTATCTCCATTGGGTGGTGTGGCTGTGGGTGTGGCTGTGGGTGTGGCCATCAGTGACACTGGGTGTGGCCGTGGGTGTGGCACTGGGTGTGACACTGGGCGTGGCAGTGGGTGTGACACTGGGTGTGACACTGGGTGTGGCTGTGGGTGACACTGAGTGTTGGGCGTGGCAGTGGGTGTGGCAGTGGCTGTGGCAGTGGGTGTGACACTGGGTGTGCCCCCACGTGTGCCCCCCAGGCCGGTACCTCCGTCGGGGGGTGTGTCTGTGGGTGACATTGGGTGTGACACTGGGCGTGGCAGTGGGTGTGGCAGTGGGCGTGGCAGTGGCTGTGCCCCCGTGGGTGCTGTACCTCCGTCGGGCGGAGCCGCCCCGGCCTCGCGGGCGCCGCCGTTGCCCTCGGCCTTGCTCTTGCTGGAGGAGCCCTTGGGCCCGAAGAGCCCGCTGGGCTGGTTGACGATGCGGGACAGCGTCTCCAGCGGCTTCAGCGCCGCGTTCACCGTGTTGGCCATGTTGGGGCTGCGGGGCACAGACCCCCAAAAACCTCCTCAGGAACCCTGAAAACCCCTCCAGACCCCCAAAAACCTCCTCAGGAACCCGGAAAACCCCTCCAGACCCCCAAAAACCTCCTCAGGAACCCTGAAAATCCCTCCAGACCCCCAAAAACCTCCTCAGGAACCCTGAAATCTCCTCAAGATTCCCCAAAACCTCCTCAAAAACCCTCAAGACACTTCCCAAACCTCCCCAAGACCCCTGAAAACTCCTCAAGACTCCCCAAAACCCCTCAAGAACCCTTCAAACCTCCTGAAAACCCCTCAAGACCCCTGAAAACCCCTCCAGACCCCCAAAAACCTCCTCAAGAACCCTCAAGACACTTCCCAAACCTCCCCAAGACCCCTGAAAACTCCTCAAGACTCCCAAAAACCCCTCATGAACCCCTCCAAACCTCCTGAAAACCCCTCAAGACACTCCTCAAATCTCCTCAAGACCTCTGAAAACCCCTCAAGTTCCACCCAAACCTCCTGAAGACCCTTGAAAACCCCTCAAGACCTCCCAAACCTCCTGAAAACCCCTAAAAAACCCTCAAGACCCCCCCAAACCTCCTCAAGACTCCTGGAAACCCCTCGAGACCCCTGAAAACCCCTCGAGATCCTCCCCAAACCTCCTCAAGACCCCCCCAAAGGTCCCTCCCAGCCCCCCAGGACCCCCCAGGACCCCGACCTGGAGAGGTCCAGGCTGTGGGGCACGCGGGCCAGGTCGTTGACCAGCCCCTTCTTGAGGAAGAGGCGGATGATGTTGTTCATGCCGTTGTGCGGGGGCTTGGCCGCGCTGCTGTAGAAGCTGGAGGTGGACGGGCACGACTCCATGATGGTGCTGATGATGCACATGACGGCCTGCAGCCTGCGGGGACAGCGCGGCGGGGACAGCGCGGCGTCACCCGCGGGGACACGGGACACCGGGGGGACGGGGGGCATCAGGGGGACAAGGGACACTCAGGGGGACAGGGGACACCGGGGGGACGGGGGACACCAAGGGGACAGGGGACACCGGGGGGACAGGGGACACTCAGGGGGACAGGGGGCATCAGGGGGACAAGGGACACCAAGGGGGACAGGGGACACCGGGGGGACAGGGGACACCAGGGGGACAGGGGACACCAGGGGGACAGGGGACGTTCTGGGGTGATGGGGCACTTGGGGACATGGGACACTCAGTGGGACAGGGGGCACCCAGGGGGACAGGGGGCATCAGGGGGACAGGGGACACCAAGGGGACAGGGGACACCGGGGGGACAGGGGATGTTCTGGGGACATGGGGCACTTGGGGACATGGGACACTCAGAGGGACAGGGGACACCCAGGGGGACAGGGGGCATCAGGGGGACAGGGGGCATCAGGGGGACAGGGGACACCAAGGGGACAGGGGACACCGGGGGGACAGGGGACACCAGGGGGACAGGGGACACCGGGGGGACAGGGGACACCGGGGGGACAGGGGACGTTCTGGGGTGATGGGGCACTTGGGGACATGGGACACTCAGTGGGACAGGGGGCACTTGAGTGGACAAGGGACATTCTGAGGACACGGGACACCCAGGGGACAGGGGCACCCGAGGGGACAGGGGACGTTCTGGGGACATGGGACACTCAGGGACATGGGACACCTGGGGGACAGGGGACACCCAGGGGACATTCTGGGGACATGGGACACTCAGGGGGACAGCGGCCCCCACACTGCCCTCACAGTCCCCACGCCATCCCCACACTGTTCCCATTGTCCCCAGACTGTCTCCATGCTGTCCCCACGTTATCCCCACATTGTCCCCAGGTTGTCCCCATTGTCCCCAGGTTGTCCCCACTGTCCCCATTGTCCCCAGGCTGTCCCCACGTTATCCCCACATTGTCCCCATTGTCCCCAGGCTGTCCCCACGTTATCCCCACATTGTCCCCAGGTTGTCCCCACTGTCCCCAGACTGTCTCCACACTGTCCCCACGTTATCCCCACACTGTCCCCATTGTCCCCACGCTGTCCCCAGGCTGTCCCCACGTTATCCCCACACTGTCCCCATTGTCCCCAGGCTGTCCCCACGCTGTCCCCACGTTATCCCACACTGTCCCCATTGTCCCCAGGCTGTCCCCACGTTATCCCCACGCTGTCCCCATTGTCCCCAGGCTGTCCCCACGCTGTCCCCACGTTATCCCCACGCTGTCCCCATTGTCCCCACGCTGTCCCCACGTTATCCCACACTGTCCCCATTGTCCCCAGGCTGTCCCCAGGCTGTCCCCTCTGTCCCCACACCTGGCGTGTTTCTCGGTGCTCTCGGCCATGGCCAGGGCGCGGCCCAGCGCGGCCTTGACCTCGTTGACCAGGGCCACCTGGGCGTCGGTGCCGCTGCCGGCCGCGGCCAGGCTGGCCAGGAAGAGCCGCGCCAGCGCCGGCGTGTCCTTGTCCTCGGCGTTCTGCTGGTGGGGCAGCAGGTGGTCCAGGACAAAGGCCAGCACGCTGCAGTCCTGCGGGGACACCGGGGTCACACGGGGCACCCACCGCCCGCCACACGGGGGGGCTGGGGACAGGGGACCCCAGGGTTTGGGGACAGGGGACCCCAGGGTGTGGGGGCAAGGGACCCCTGAGCACAGGGGACAGGGCTGAGGTGTCTGGGGGACAGGGGACCCCAGGGTTTGGGGACAGGGGACCCCAGGGTGCGGGGACAGGGAACCCCAGGGTGCGGGGACAAGGGACCCTGAGCACAGGGGACAGCACTCAGGTGTGTGTACACCTTGACAGACACATGGCTGTCCCTGTCCCTCCTGTTTGTCCCCATTCCCCAGGCTGTCCCTGTCCCTCCTGTCCCTCTCCAGCCCCCAGGCTGTCCCTGTCCCTGTCCCCTCTCCCTCCTGTTTGTCCCCATTCCCCAGGGTGTCCCTGTCCCTGTTGGTTGTCCTCATCCCCAGGCTGTCCCCCCTGTCCCTCCTGTCCCTCCCCCAGCCTGGGCTGTCCCCCGGGCGCTGTCCCCGCGCTGTCACCTCCTTGATGAGCTCGGACTGTCCCTTCCTGCACACCCTGACAGACACACGGCTGTCCCTGTCCCTCCTGTTTGTCCCCAACCCCCAGGCTGTCCCTGTCCCTGTTGGTTGTCCCCTGTCCCTCCTGTCCCTCCCCATTCCCCCAGGCTGTCCCTGTCCCCCCTGTCCCTCTCCACCCCGAGCTGTCCCTGTCCCTGTTGGTTGTCCCCATCCCCCAGGCTGTCCCCCCTGTCCCTCCTGTCCCTCCCCAACCCCCAGGCTGTCCCTGTCCCTCCTGTCCCTCCCCAGCCTGTCCCTCTTGTCCCTCCCCAGCCCGTGCTGTCCCCTCCCCATTGTCCCCGCGCTGTCACCTCCTTGATGAGCTCGGACTGGCCGACGCTGTAGCTGTAGTTGGCGATCAGCGCGGCGATGCCCACGTAGGAGCGCACCAGCTCGGCCAGCAGGCGCAGGATGGTGGAGGTGGGCATCAGGGGCTTGGAGCCCCGCGCCCGGCCCCGCTCCTCCCCGCGCTCCCCCTCCTTCTCCTTCCGCCCCTCGCGGCCCTCCTCGGGGCTGGAGGCTGCGGGGACACGGGGACAGGCTCAGGGGACAGCACCAGGGGACAGCGGCAGGGGACAGCGGCAGGGGACAGCGGCAGGGGACACAGGGACAGGGTCAGGGAATGGGGGACAGCAGCAGGGGACATGGGGACAGTGCTGGGACACAGGGACAGCAGCAGGGGACATGGGGACAGCAGCAGGGGATGGGAGTCAGGGTCAGGGGACAGCGGGGACAGCAGCAGGGGACACGGGGAGAGCACCAGGGCACATGGGGATGGCACCAAGGGACAAGGGGACAGTGCTGGGACACAGGGACAGCAGCAGGGGACATGGGGACAGCAGCAGGGGACATGGGGACAGGGTCAGGGGATGGGGGTCAGGGTCAGGGGACACGGGGACAGCAGCAGGGAATGGGGGACAGCACCAGGGGACATGAGGATGGCACCAAGGGACAAGGGGACAGTGCTGGGACACAGGGACAGCAGCAGGGGACATGGGGACAGCAGCAGGGGACACGGGGACAGCGCCAGGGAATGGGGGACAGCAGCAGGGGACATGGGGACAGGGTCAGGGGATGGGGGTCAGGGGATGGGGACACGGGGACAGCAGCAGGGAATGGGGGACAGCACCAGGGGACATGAGGCTGGCACCAAGGGACAAGGGGACAGCAGCAGGGGACACGGGGATGGCACCAGGGGGCGCCACTGGGGCGCGCAGAGGGCAGGAGGGGGACGGTGAAAGACACGGAAGGGACCTCAGGGACTTTGGGGACATGGAGGGGACGGTCACAGGGACAGGAGGGGCTTGGGGACCTCGGGGACACAGAGAGGCCATTGGGACGTGAGGGGACACAGAGAAGGTGTTGGGGGGCTGGGGAATATTGGGGGCACAGAGACACGGGGGGACATCAGGGGGGTCACAGGGACATGAGGGGGACATCGAGGGACACAGCAGGGGACACGGGGGGGACAGTGCCACCTTCTCCCTGGGGCGTTCCCGAGGGCGGCGTCTCGGCCGCGGCTCCGTCAGCAGCGAAAACCTGAGCCTGGGGGAGCGGGGTGGGGGGGGTCAGAGCCTGGGGGGACCCCACAACCCCAGAGACCCCCAGAGCCCCCCAGGGCATCCACAGAGCCCCCCCCGAGACCCCCAGCACCCCCTCCCCCAAACATCAGTGACCCCGGGAATGCTGGGCCTCTGAAGTTCCCCCCAAAACCGAGCCCCTGACCCCCCAACTGCCCCTCAACGCCCCCCAGCCCCCCCCAAACCACCCCTAAACCACCCCCAAACCGCCCCTCAGCCCCCCAAGAGCCCCCAAACTGCCCCCCAGCCCCCCCAGAAACCCCCAAACCGCCGCCCAGCCCCACCACACACCCCCAAACCACCCCTAAACCACCCCTAAACTGCCCCCCAACCCCCCAAGAGCCCCCAAACTGCCCCCCAGACACCCCCAAACCGCCCCTAAACCACCCCCAAACTGCGCCTCAGCCCCCCATGAGCCGCCAAACTGCCCCCCCAGCCCCCCCAGACACCCCCAAACCACCCCCAAACCACCCCCAAACCGCCCCTCAGCCCCCCAAGAGCCCCCAAACTGCCCCTCAGACACCCCCAAACCGCCCCTAAATCACCCCCAAGCTGCCCCTCAGCCCCCCCAGACACCCCCAAACCACCCCTAAAACACCCCCCAGCCCCCCAAGAGCCCCCAAACCACCCCCAAACTGCCCCTCAGCCCCCCCCAAGGCGCCCCCCAGCCGCCCAGGCGCTGACGTTGATGGCGAAGCCGGCGGGCGGGTCGAAGTCGCCGGGCGGGCGCGTCAGGCTGCGGTACTGCTGGTACATGTCGTCGCCGATGTCCGACAGCAGCTGGCTGACCTCGCTGGGCGCCGCGCTCTTGGGGTCGCCCTTCTCACCTGCGGGGGGACAGCGGGCTCAGGGGGCGCCCCCAGAGGGGAGGGGGATGGCTGGGGGGTGGGGGCGGCATGGGTGCCCCCGGTATGGGCACCCCAAAGCCTTCCCTGTATGGACACCCCAAATCTTTCCCTACAGGGACACCCCAATTCCCTCTATATGGGCACCCCAAATCTTTCACATATGGGCACCCCAAAGCCTTCCCTACAGGGACACCCCAAATCTTTCCCTACATGGACACCCCAATTCCCTCTATATGAGCACCCCAAATCTTTCATATATGCATACCCCAATCCTTTCCCTATATGGACACCCCAAGCCTTCCCTGTATGGACACCCCAAAGCCTTCCCTACAGGGACACCCCAAATCTTTCACATATGGGCACCCCAAACCCTTCTGTACAGGGACACCCCAAAGCCTCTCCGGCACGGGCACCCCCAATTTCCAAATTTCGTGCACCCCACTCCTCCCTCTGCCCCCCAAGCCCCCTGTACCCCCACACCCTCCAATTCCAATTCCCACTACAATTCAACTCCAACTCCAACTCCAACTCCAACTCCAACACCAACACCAACACCAACTCCAACTCCAACTCCAACTCCAACACCAACTCCAATTCCAACTCCACCTCCAACTCCAACTCCAACTCCAACTCCAACTCCAATTCAACTCCAACTCCAACTCCAACTCCAACTCCAACTCCAACACCAACTCCAACTCCAACTCCAATTCAACTCCAATTCAACTCCAACTCCAACTCCAACTCCAACTCCAACTCCAATTCCAACTCCACCTCCAACTCCAACTCCAACTCCAACTCCAACTCCAATTCAACTCCAACTCCAACTCCAACTCCAACTCCAACTCCAACTCCAATTCCAACTCCACCTCCAACTCCAACTCCAACTCCAACTCCAACTCCAATTCAACTCCAACTCCAACTCCAACTCCAACTCCAACTCCACCTCCAACTCCAACTCCAACTCCAACTCCAACTCCAACTCCAACTCCAACACCAACTCCAATTCAACTCCAACTCCAACTCCAACTCCAACTCCAACTCCAACACCAACTCCAACTCCAATCCAAGCCCAACCCCAGTCGCAGTCCCAGCCCCGGTGCAGGAGCCCCCCGAGCCCCCCGTACCCTCGTCGGGGGCGTGGTAGGCGGCCAGGGCGTTGAGCATGTCATAGATGACGTCGCGGATGGGCTCGGGGATGGGCGGCAGCGCCGCCGCCTTGGCCGGGGTGGTCTTCACCAGCTGCACCGCGTTGGGCCCCTTGATCCGCAGGTTCTCAAACTCGTCGTCCGAGGCTGGGCAACGGGGGTGGGGGGCTGGTCAGGGCTTTGGGGGGGGGGCTCCTCGGGTCGGGGGTGGGGAGGAGATGGGATCCTGGGTTTGGGGGTTGGGGGCAGCTCGGGGACCCCCGTACTGAGAGAGCCCTGGGACCCCAATTCTGAGGATAAAGGGGCTCCCAGGACCCCATTTTTGGGGACAGAGGCACCCCCAGGACCCCCAATTCTGAGGATAAAGGGACCCCTAAGACACTGTTTTTGGGGTATGGATGCCCCCAGGATCCCACCTCCCCTGCCAGCCCCCTCCCCATTCCCCATGTGCCCCCCAGGATCCCCCCAGAGCCCCTCACCGGTGCCGGAGCCGCGCGGCGCGGGCAGAGCGAGGCAGATACCCCCTCCCCGTGCCCCCCAGGACCACCCCAGGATGTCCCACAGCCCCCTCCCCGTGCCCCCCAGCCCCCCCAGGGCCCCCCAGGATGTCCCACAGCCCCCTCCCCATGCCCCTCAGCCCCCTGCCCATGCCCCGTGTGCCCCCCAGGACCCCCCGTGCCCCCCTCACCAGTGCCGGAGCCGCGCGGCGCGGGCAGGGCAATGCAGATACCCCATCCCCGTGCCCCCCAGCCCCCCCCAGGACCCCCCCAGAGCCCCTCACCGGTGCCGGAGCCGCGCGGCGCGGGCAGGGCGATGCGGATGCAGCCGGTGGCCACCTCGGTGAAGACGTGGGGGCTGCGGCAGGCGGCGGGGCCCAGCACCCGCAGGATGTAATTCACCTCCCGCGAGCCCAGGCTGCCCGAGACCACCCCCGAGGTGGTGCTGCCCGCCCCGCTGGTGGCCGCCGACCGCACCACCTGGGGACAGCGGTGGGGACAACGGTGGGGACACGGCGGGGATGGCAGCCCCGGGCTGGCCACGCCCGAGGGAAGCCCCCGGAAAGTTTCTCTTGGGAGCCCCCAGAGCTGCAGAGCCCTGCTGGCCCCAGAGCCCCAACGCCCTGAGCCCCTGGTCCCCCGCAGCCCCTTGGCCATCTTGACCCCACTGGCCCCTGGATCCCAACTCCCCCATCCTCTTGACCCCCTTGTCCCAGTAACCCCCAATTCTCTGATCCCCTCATCCCCTGCACTCTGAACCCCCTCTCTTTCCCTCACACCTCTCCCCGAGCCCCAATTCCCATTCCCCCTTCCCTCTCCCTCATCCCCCAGCCCCCTCCATCCTCTCTCCCCTGTCCCCAGCCCCCCCTATCCTCTATCCTCTCTCCCCAATCCCTCTCCCCCATCCTCCAGACCACTTCATCCCCTCTCCCCTCTCCCCCACCCCCCTCCCCTCTCCCCCAGCCCCTCTATCCCCTCTCCCCTCTCCCCAATCCCCCTCCCCTCTCCGCCAGCCCCCTCCCCAGCCCTCACCTTCTCCATGGTGTGCCGCAGGGTGCAGGGATCCTCGATGATGTGCCGGAAGAGCAGGGTGACCAGCGGGGTGAAGCCGGTGAAGCCGGAGCTCTGCGTCAGGGCCAGGATGGTGCGGGTGGAGCGCAGCTCGGCGAACAGCAGCGCGTGCTTGTGCTGCCGCGTCAGGCGCAGGCAGAGGCGCAGCGTGGCGTGCAGCGTGTCGGGGTCCACCGGCACCCCCAGCATGCTGACGCAGGCCCGCAGCACCGCCGGCACCGCCTCCTCCGCCAGGCCCCGCACCGGCGCCTCCGCCTCCGCCTCTTCATCCTCCTCCTCTTCCTCCTGCTGCTGCTGCTGCTGTTCCTGCTGTTGTTCCTGTTCCTGCTGCTGCTGCTGCTGCTGCTGCTCGCCGCGCTGCCGCCGCCGCCGCGGGTCCGAGGGGCGCGGAGGGGACGGGCAGGGGGCTGCGGGAGGGGGGGTGGTGCTGCTGGTGGTGGTGGTGGTGGTGCTGGAGGGGGGTCTTCGTCTGTAGAGGAGGGGTCTGCGGCTGTGGGGGTGGGGAGAGGGGTGAGGAGGGTGGGGGTTGGGGGGGGTTTGGGCATGGGTATGGCTGGTGTGACCTCACTGTGACCCTACCATGACCCCTCTGACCCCACCATGACCCCTCCATGATCCCTCTGACCCACTACGGCCATTCTGACCCCATGGGATGGTCAGTGTGACCATGACCCCGCTGACCCCACCATGACTCTTCTGACCCCACCATGACCCCCTGACCCACTATGGCCATTCTGACCCCTCCCATGACCCCTCCATGACCCCTCAGACCCCCCCACCAAACCCTTCAGACTCCCCCCACAACCTCCAGACCCACCCCCAGCCCCTCAGACCCCCCCATGACCCCTCAGACCCCCCCCATGACCCCTCAGACCCCTGCCACGACCCCTCACACCCTCCCCACGACCCCTCACACCCCCCATGACCCCTCAGCCCCCCTCCCCAGCCCTCAGACCCCCCCCTCCCCGTACCGGGGGTCTCGTCCTTGCCCTTGCCCCCCTCGGGCTCCTCGGCCCCCCCCTCGTCGCGGCCCTTCCCGGCCCGGGGGGGTCTCAGCAGCGTCAGCATCACCGGGCGCCGGTTCCCGGTCTCCTCGTTCACCTGGGGACACCCACGGGGTCAGGGGTCACACCGTGGGGTCAGAGGTCACACCGTGGGGTCAGGGGTCAGGCCAGGCTGACACCACGGGGGGGTCCCTGTCCCCCTGAGGTGACACCACGGGGGTGTCCCCTGCCCTGGGTGACACTGGGGCCGTGCTCCCCTGTGCTGGGTGGCCCCAGGGGCTCCTGAGGGGTGCGTCCCCCTGCCCTGGGTGACCCCAGGGCCGTGTCCCCCTGCCCTGGGTGACACTGGGGCCGTGTCCCCACACTCAGGGCCATGTCCCTGTGCCCCAGGGCTGTCCGCAGGGCTGTCCCCAGGGCTGTCCCCATGTCCCCAGCCCCATACCTGCACCATGGTGGTGAAATGCACGGTGTAGCCGTGTGTCCCCATGCACTGGGGTTGTGTCCCTGTCCCCATGGCTGTGTCCCTGTCCCCAGGGCTGTGTCCCCATGTCCCCATGGCTGTGTCCCCATGTCCCCAGGGCTGTCCCCATGTCCCCAGCCTGGTACCTACACCATGGTGGTGAACTGCACGGTGTAGCCGTGTGTCCCCATGCACTGGGGCTGTGTCCCTGTCCCCATGGCCATGTCCCCATGCCCCAGCCCTGTCCCCAGGACCATGTCCCCATGTCCCCAGGGCTGTCCCCAGCCTGGTTCCTGCACCATGGTGGTGAACTGCACGGTGTAGCCGTGTGTCCCCGTGCACTGGGGTTGTGTCCCTGTCCCCAGGGCTGTCCCCAGGGCTGTGTCCCTGTCCCCAGGGCTGTGTCCCTGTGCCCTGGCTGTCCCCAGGGCTGTGTCCCCATGTCCCCAGGGCTGTGTCCCTGTCCCCAGGGCTGTGTCCCCATGCCCAGGGCTGTCCCCAGGGCTGTGTCCCCATGTCCCCAGGGCCGTCCCCAGCCCGGTACCTGCACCATGGTGGTGAACTGCACGGTGTAGCGGTGTGTCCCCGTGCACTGGGGTTGTGTCCCTGTCCCCAGGGCTGTGTCCCTGTCCCCCATGGCCATGTCCCCATGTCCCCAGGGCCGTCCCCAGCCCGGTACCTGCACCATGGTGGTGAACTGCACGGTGTAGCGGCGCCGGCCGGCGGTGAAGCGCACGCTGGGCTCGCCGGCTCTCCAGGCGGCGTCGATGGTGCTGTTGTTGCTGGCGCTGTAGCTGCACCAGCGGCCCGAGCGGTCGTCGAACCAGCGCCAGTTGTTCCCCGTGGCCTGCAGGTACTGGGGGGGGGGGGAGGGCACGTGGGGAGGGGGGGTCAGAGCCTGGAGCCCCCCCCCCGTCACCCCAGGACTCTCTGTGTCACCCTCAGTGTCACCCCCTCTGTCCCCCAGCACTCTGTGTGTCACCCCCAGTGTCCCCCCTTTGTGTTCCCTGGGACCCCAAGGGCTCCCCCAGCACCCCCTGTGTCACCCCCAGTGTCACCCCCTCTGTCCCCCAGCACTCTGTGTGTCACCCCCTGTGTCACCCTCAGTGTCACCCCCTCTGTCCCCCAACACTCTGTGTGTCACCCTTGTGTCACCCTCAGTGTCACCCCCTCTGTCCCCCAGGGCTCTGTGTCCCCCCAGGACTCTCTGTGTCACCCCTGTGTCACCCCCAGTGTCCCCCCTTTGTGTTCCCTGGGACCCCAAGGGCTCCACCAGCACCCCCAGTGTCACCCTCAGTGTCACCCCCTCCGTCCCCAGGACTCTGTGTCCCCCCAGAACTCTGTGTGTCACCCTTGTGTCACCCTCGGTGTCACCCTGGCTGCTCCACCCTCATCCCATCCCCACCGTGTGTCCCCAGGAACCCCCCACATCCCCTCCCAGCCCCCCCAGGACCCCCCAGCACCCCCCAGGACCCCCCCAGCACCCCCCAAGGACCCCCATGTTCCCTCCCAGCCCCCCCAGGACCTCCCAAGCCCCCCAAGACCCCCCAGGACCCCCCCATGTCCCCTCCCAGCACCCCCCAGGACCTCCCCAAGCCCCCCAAGACCCCCCAGGAGCCCTCCATGTCCCCTCCCAGCCCCCCCAGAAGCCCCCCAGGACCTCCCCAAGCCCCCCAGGACCCCCCCAGGACCCTCCAGGAGCCCCCCATGTCCCCTCCCAGCCCCCCAGGACCACCCAGCACCCCCCAGGAGCCCCCCAGGACCTCTCCAAGCCCCCCAGCACCCCCCAGGACCCCCCAAGACCCCCCAGGACCCCCCCCAGGAGCCCCCCATGTCCCCTCTCAGCCCCCCCAGCACCCCAGGACCTCCCCAAGCACCCCAAGACCCCCCAGGAGCCCTCCATGTCCCCTCCCAGCCCCCCCAGGACCTCCCCAAGCCCCCCCGGACCCCCCAGGACCCCCCCACCTTGTTCATCTGCGCGCGGCGCTTGGAGGACACGGCCGTCTTCTCGTAGAAGTCGATCAGCAGCAGCACCGGGGTGATCCACCTTGGGTTGGGGGGGCACACGAGCCGTGAGGGGGGTCTGGGGGGGATTTTGGGGCTGGGGGGGATTTTTGGGGAGGGGTGGGGGGGTCACTCCTTACTTGGGGGTCTGCACCTCCTTGTGCTCCTTGGCCGCCTGCAGGCAGGGCTGCACCACCTCCAGCAGCTTGATCAGCACGTCCAGCACGCAGCTGGACTCCACCACGCGGGCACAGGGCAGCTTCAGCTCCTAAAAAACGGGGTTTGGGGGGCCCCAAAAAGGTCAGCACCCCGAAATCCCCACAGAAAACCCAAAATCCCCACAGAAAACCCCAAAATATCCACAGAAAACCCTGAAATCCCCACAGAAAACCCCAAATATCCACAGAAAACCCTGAAATCCCCACAGAAAACCCCAAAATATCCACAGAAAACCCCAAATATCCACAGAAAACCCCAAAATCCCCACAGAAAACCCCAAATATCCACAGAAAACCCCGAAATCCCCACAGAAAACCTCAAAATATCCATAGAAAAACCCCAAAATATCCACAGAAAACCCAAAATATCCACAGAAAAATCCCAAAATATCCACAGAAAAAACCTAAAATACCCACAGAAAACCCCAAATATCCACAGAAAACCCCGAAATCCCCACAGAAACCCCAAAATATCCACAGAAAACCCCGAAATCCCCACAGAAAACCTCAAAATATCCACAGAAAACCCCGAAATCCCCACAGAAAACCTCAAAATATCCACAGAAAAACCCTAAAATACCCACAGAAAACCCCAAATATTCACAGAAAACCCCAAATATCCACAGAAAAACCCTAAAATACCCACAGAAAACGCCAAATATTCACAGAAAACCCCAAAAATCCACAGAAAATCCCAAAATATCCACAGAAAACCCCAAAGCAGCACGCAGCTGGACTCCACCACGCGGGCACAAGGCAGCTTCAGCTCCTGGACAGGGGTTTGGGGCACCCCAAAAACGTCAGCACCCCAAAATCCCCACAGAAAAACCCCAAATATCCACAGAAAACCCCGAAATCCCCACAGAAAACCTCAAAATATCCATAGAAAAACCCCAAAATATCCACAGAAAACCCCAAAGCAGCACGCAGCTGGACTCCACCACGCGGGCACAAGGCAGCTTCAGCTCCTGGACAGGGGTTTGGGGCACCCCAAAAACGTCAGCACCCCAAAATCCCCACAGGAACAACCCCAAAATATCCACAGGAACGACCCCAAATATCCACAGAAAAATCCCAAAATATCCACAGAAAAACCCTAAAATACCCACAGAAAAAACCCAAAAATACCCACAGAAAACCCCAAAAATCCCACAGAAAACCCCAAAATCCCCACAGAAAAAAACCAAAAATCCCCACAGAAAAACCCCAAAAATCCCCACACAAAAACACCAAAAATCCCCACAGAAAAAAACCAAAAATCCCCACAGAAAAACCCTAAAATCCCCACAGAAAAGCCCCCGAACTACCCACAGAAAAATCCCAAAAATACCCACAGAAAAATCCTAACTATCCCGACTGAAATATCCCAGAATTGTCCACAGAAAAACCCCCAAATCCCCGCAGAAAAAACCCAAAATCCCCACAGAAAAACCCCAAAATCTCCACAGAAATGCCCTCATGGTTTGGTTCCCTCCCCACGCTCTGGGTTTCCCCCCCATATTTTGGGATCCCCCAGGTTTTGGGGTGTCCCCCCCATGTTCTGGGGTCCCTCCCCATGTTTGGGGGCTCCCCTGTATTTTGAGACCCCCCCTATTTTGGGTTTCCCTCCCACATTTTGGGTTTCCCTCCCATATTTTGGGTTTCCCTCCCATATTTTGGGGTTCCCACCCCCGTATTTTGGCTTTCCAATCCCTATATTTTGGGTTTCCCCCCCATATTTTGGGATCCCCCAGGTTTTGGGGTTCCACATGTTCTGGGGTCCCTCCCTATGTTTGGGGGTTCCCCTGTATTTCGAGACCCCCCCTATTTTGGGTTTCCCTCCCATATTTTGGGTTTCCCACCTCCATATTTTGGGTTTCCCACCCCCATATTTTGGGGTCCCCCAGGTTTTGGGGTCCCCCCCACCATGTTCTGGGGTCCCTCCCCATGTTTGGGGGTTCCCCTGTATTTTGAGATTCCCCCTATTTTGGGTTTCCCTCCCACATATTTTGGGTTTCCCTCCCATATGTTGGGTTTCCCCATATTTTGGGGTTCCCTATGTTCTGGGGTCCCTCCCCATGTTTGGGGGTTCCCCTGTATTTCGAGACCCCCCCATATTTTGGGCTTCCCTCCATATTTTGGGGTTTCCCTCCCCCCTATTTTGGGGTTCCCACCCCCATATTTTGGGATCCCCCATATTCTGGGGTCCCCCACCATGTTCTGGGGTCCCTCCCCATGTTTGGGGTTCCCCTGTATTTCGAGACCCCCCCATATTTTGGGCTTCCCTCCCATATTTTGGGTTTCCCACCTCCATATTTTGGGGTTTCCCCTCCCATATTTTGGGTTTCCCTCCCACATTTTGGGTTTCCCTCCCATATTTTGGGGTTTCCCTCCCATATTTTGGGGTTTCCCTCCCACATTTTGGGTTTCCCTCCCACATTTTGGGTTTCCCTCCCATATTTTGGGGTTCCCACCCCCATATTTTGGGTTTCCCCCCCCCCTATTTTGGGTTTCCCCCCCCCCCTATTTTGGGTTTCCCTCCCACATATTTTGGGTTTCCCTCCCATATTTTGGGTTTCCCTCCCATATTTTGGGTTTCCCTCCCACGTTTTGGGTTTCCCTCTCATATTTTGGGTTTCCCTCCCATATTTTGGGTTTCCCTCCCATATTTTGGGTTTCCCTCCCATATTTTGGGTTTCCCCCCCATATTTTGGGATCCCCCATATTTTGGGGTTCCCCTCATGTTCTGGGGTCCCTCCCCATGTTTGGGGGTTCCCCTGTATTTTGAGACCCCCCCTATTTTGGGTTTCCCACCCCACGTTTTGGGTTTCCCTCCCATATTTTGGGTTTCCCTCCCATATTTTGGGGTTCCCCATGTTCTGGGGTCCCTCCCCATGTTTGGGGGTTCCCCTGTATTTTGAGATCCCCCCAATTTTTTGGGTTTCCCTCCCATATTTTGGGTTTCCCACCCATATTTTTGGGTCTCCCTCCCCATATTTTGGGTTTCCCACCCCCACATTTTGGGTTTCCCACCCATATTTCGGGGTCCCCCCCGGTTCTGGGGGTACCTCGAAGAGCAGGGTGAGCAGCAGGATGCGCGTGGCCAGGTTGGAGGCCTGGGGCAGCGTGGCCATCTGGCTGATCCACTCCGACACCGTCTTGGTGTCGCTGGTGGTCAGCGGCACGGCCGCCTTGATCAGCACGTCCGCCGCCTCCCACACCTGGGGGCAAAGGTCAGGGGTCAGGGAGGGTCAGGGGTCAGCGGCACGGCCGCCTTGATCAGCACGTCCGCCGCCTCCCACACCTGGGGGCAAAGGTCAGGGGTCAGGGAGGGTCAGGGGTCAGCGGCACGGCCGCCTTGATCAGCACGTCCGCCGCCTCCCACACCTGGGGGCAAAGGTCAGGGGTCAGGGGGGGTCAGGGGTCAGCGGCACGGCCGCCTTGATCAGCACGTCCGCCGCCTCCCACACCTGGGGGCAAAGGTCAGGGGTCAGGGGGGGTCAGGGGTCAGCGGCACGGCCGCCTTGATCAGCACGTCCGCCGCCTCCCACACCTGGGGGCAAAGGTCAGGGGTCAGGGGGGGTCAGGGGTCAGCGGCACGGCCGCCTTGATCAGCACGTCCGCCGCCTCCCACACCTGGGGGCAAAGGTCAGGGGTCAGGGAGGGTCAGGGGTCAGCGGCACGGCCGCCTTGATCAGCACGTCCGCCGCCTCCCACACCTGGGGGCAAAGGTCAGGGGTCAGGGAGGGTCAGGGGTCAGCGGCACGGCCGCCTTGATCAGCACGTCCGCCGCCTCCCACACCTGGGGGCAAAGGTCAGGGGTCAGGGAGGGTCAGGGGTCAGCGGCACACGGCCGCCTTGATCAGCACGTCCGCCGCCTCCCACACCTGGGGGCAAAGGTCAGGGGTCAGGGAGGGTCAGGGGTCAGCGGCACGGCCGCCTTGATCAGCACGTCCGCCGCCTCCCACACCTGGGGGCAAAGGGCAGGGGTCAGGGAGGGTCAGGGGTCAGCGGCACGGCCGCCTTGATCAGCACGTCCGCCGCCTCCCACACCTGGGGGCAAAGGGCAAAGGGCAGGGAGGGTCAGGGGTCAGCGGCATGGCCGCCTTGATCAGCACGTCCGCCGCCTCCCACACCTGGGGGCAAAGGTCAGGGGTCAGGGAGGGTCAGGGGTCAGTGGCCTTGACTTGGGGCCCTCAGGGTGGGCTGAGGTTCCATTCAGGCCTCTCAGGACAGGCTCAGGGTGGGTTTGGGGCAGGGTCAGGTTTGATTTCGGGGTCTCAGGACAGGTCCAGCTCTGATTTTGGGCTCTCAGGGCTGGTTTGGGGCTCTCAGGACGGGTTTAGGTTGGATTTAGGTCGCCCAGGTTGGGTTTAGGTTGGGTTTAGGTTGGATTTAGGGCAGGCTCAGGGCTCCGTACCTGCTGCACCACCTGCTTGAGCACGCTGTCGCGATAGGCCCTGGGGTCAGGGGCTCTCAGGGTGGGTTCAGGGTGGGTTTAGGACTGATTTAGGGGCTCTCAGGTGATTTCAGGTCTGATTTAGGGCTCTTAGGGTTGGTTCAGGGTGGGTTTGGGGCAGGTTTAGGGCTCTCAGGCTGGGTTTAGCTCTGATTTCGGGCTCTCAGGGCTGGTTTGGGGCTCTCAGGATGGGTTTAGGTTTAACTCAGCGCTCTCAGGATGGTTTCAGTTTGGTTTAGTGGTCTCAGGGTGGGTTTAGGACTGATTTAGGGGCTCTCAGGCCATGTTTGAGGGCAGGCTCACCTGCTGCACCACCTGCTTGAGCACGCTGTCGCAATAGGCCCTGGGGTCAGGGCTCTCAGGGCTGGTCAGGGGCTCTCAGGGTGGGTTTGGGGCTCTCAGGGTGGGTTCAGGGCAGGTTTGAGGCTCTCAGGGTGGGTTCAGGGTTGGTTTGGGGCAGGTTTAGGTTTGATTTGGGGGCTCTCAGGCCATGTTTTAGGGCAGGCTCACCTGCTGCACCACCTGCTTGAGCACGCTGTCGCGATAGGCTGGGCCCTTGCCCTGGGGTACAGCTCTCAGGGTGGGTTCAGGGTGGGTTTGGGGCAGGTTTAGGGGCTCTCAGGGTGGGTTTAGGACTGATTTAGGGGCTCTCAGGCCAGGCTCAGGGCTCCATACCTGCTGCACCACCTGCTTGAGCACGCTGTCGCGATAGGCGGGCCCTTACCCTGGGGTCAGGGCTCTCAGGGTGGGTTCAGGATGGGTTTGGGGCAGGTTTAGGGCTCTCAGGGTGGGTTCAGGGCAGGTTGAGGCTCTCAGGGTGGGTTCAGGGTGGGTTTGGGGCAGGTTTAAGGCTCTCAGGGCAGGTTTCAGGGCAGGCTCACCTGCTGCACCACCTGCTTGAGCACGCTGTCGCGATAGGCCCTGGGGTCAGGGCTCTCAGGATGGGTTTGGGGCTCTCAGGGTGGGTTCAGGGTGGGTTTGGGGCAGGTTTAGGTTTGATTTAGGAGCTCTCAGGGCAGGCT